>JAHLKD010000155.1:0-56751 GCA_025526935.1 Cladochytrium replicatum | reverse complement strand
CGAGATCGCCTTGAGATTGTATGCTATGCGGACGCGGATCACGCCGGAGATCCTGACAACAAAAGGTCGACTACGGGATATGCTATCTTGATCAATGGGGGAGCTGTTGCCTGGGGGAGCAAGCTTCAAACATCAGCGGCGAGTTCGACAGCAGAAGCGGAGTACGTTGCACTATCCACAGCTAGCGACGAACTCGTTTGGGTAAAGCACATGCTTGAAGAACTTGGATATTCCTTTGCTGCTCCGCCTGTAGTCCACTGCGACAATACCGCTGCAATTGCTGGTGCCCGCAATCCCGGATTCAAGTCCCGGCATATCGCTTTGCGATATCACATCGTGCGTGGCCGCATTCGATCTGGGGACATTGACGTGCAGTATATCCCCACAGAGGATCAGGTGGCAGACATCTTCACCAAGGGTCTCGCACGACGTCGACATGAGAAACTGATGGGTCTACTTGGGATGGTAGATGCAATGAAAGAGATGAGAGAAAATTAGGTTTTGTTTCTTGAAAAACACACCAATTATGTTTGCATTCCTTCTGGCTTCTATGTTTGTTTTTCAATTGTTATTTCTTTTCAACTTTCAAAGGAAGAACTTTTGTTCAGAAACGGGGGAGTGTTGAGTGTTGTTTCGTTCATAAAAGTTTTCCTTCTTTGTTTTTACTTTCAAAAAGAAAAAGTTCGGCTGAGGATAACAACAGGATTATTGTTGATCCTCGGAATCGAACTTGCGACATGAGGTGGAATGGCTTGTGATTTAACCCACGACGCTAGCTCTGTTGTTATCCAAAATTTTCATTTCTGTTTCTATTCCGGCTTTATGTTCTTCGACGAAAACTTCAGAAGCCAGCGTTCCAGAAAATTCCGGATCACCAGCAAACTTGAAGGGGACTTACCAAAGGAGGAAGGAGAGCGCCGCTGCTGACGTGGCAAGGACAAATTAAGGGAGGCTTTGTTGGGAATGGGAGAACCTATAAAAGGTGTGAGTCTTAAGCTTCCAATACATTGAACAAGTACCTCTTATCTGATCTTACCTGCCTACGACAAAATTCTACACAGCCACCCGAAATCTCATATCGCCACAAGGCGCAAACAATTCAAATATACTGTCGGTTTGGCTTTTATAATTAACCTGTGACTATAGATATATAGGAATATCTAATATAAACATTATTCTCTTGAATAGAGAGATATAGATCCCAGAGATCGTTCACAATAACCATTGTGAGCAGAACATGAAGATTAGCTATAATCTTGTCTGCAATGACATGTTCTCCATGAGAAATAAGTATGTAGTACCTTGCATTAATATCATACGAGATGTACTCGAGTATGATATAGCTGTCAGCAGCAAACTGATTAGCATCACATACTTTCTCAACCGCGTGATCACTCTCAGAACTCTACTAGATTCCAGTGAGTAAAGGAGGATGTCTTCATGGCCAATAGTTAGAAATGCGGTAAAGGAGGATGTCTTCATGGCCAATAGTTAGGATTGCCAGTTCTTTCATGTGATGTATGATTACGCATGAACTTGTCCCAGAGGTCTCTGGTAAGGCTATTTCCCCTCAGTGTCGGTAGTGGATGAAGACTGGAGTAGCTAGTTCCATATATGTGCATGCATCAACACACCCCCGCAGTCAAAGCTGCGGTAGACAATGAGGATATTGGTATGAGCGTTGAGTCGCACGTCTGTTTGTTGGTAATGTATGTATTAATCAACAAGGGTCAAATCAGTTTGACGTGTAAGACCAAGTGCGGGTGTGAATTTTGAAAATAACTTGAATATCAAGGGTTTTGTGAAAATATCAGCAATTTGGTTCTCAGTATCAATATCTCCGAGTTCCTGCTGCTTTTGCTGAATTTGAAGATTCACAAACTTTTCTCAAAGATCAATGTGTTTAGTTTTGTGATCATTCAGCAGGTCATTGGCAATAGACTGTGTGGAGGTAATATCTTGCCAGAGGATCATGGGCTTACTTTTGCATGAAATACCAATGGTTGCCATGAGCTTTTTCATCCACGTCATCTCACGTGATAATTCATTCAATACATATAGCTCTGCTTCAGTGGAAGAGCAAGTGATAACCTGTTGCTTTGTAGACTGCCAGCAAACAGCTGCATTGGCAAACATTACAACATATCCTGTCCTGGAATAGCGAGCAGGATCATTTGCCCGGTCTGCATATCCCATAGTGATGTGTTCATTTGATGCAAACTCATATTTAAGGATCGGTGGGTTTTTAGGGTCTTTTCGGTCGGGTCCGGGTCGGGTATCGGGTCCAGTAGGAAAACCCTCCTTGGGTCAAGAATCAGACCGGAGTAAAACCCGATGTGATAGGGGAGCTAAAACGAAGCTATTGTTCTTTCTGTCCACACGGACACTTTCCAAGAAGACGCAATATAAGTTTTGTATGTATCAAACAATTTGCATCACAACAGACATCGAGGCATGTATTTTCTGTCCACCCGGACACTTTCTTAACTCATTGACGGTACTTGAGTGATCTCTATCAAGTACAACTAACATCTCTATCAATGTTACTAGCAATAGGATTCTGTCCACCCAGACACTTTCTCAACTCATTGACGGTGGTACTTCAGTGATCTCTACCCAATACAACTAACCTCTCTATCAATGTTACTAGCAATAGGATTCTGTCCACCCGGACACTTTCCAAGAAGTCACAACGGAAGTTCTGTAACAAACAATTTCTACCACGACAGACCTCGAGAGCTGTGCTTTCTGTGCACATGGATACTTAAGAGTCAGTAACGTTCCACACCACAGCAAAAATGGACGCTGCCTTTGTTAAACCAAAGCGTAAGGCAGCTTCCGACGCAAGCCAAAGACTGGTGGACAGTCATCCGCTTGACACACGGAAGCGAAGTCTGGCAGCCCCCCAAATTTCAGAGGCATCCAGCGAGGGGAACAGCATGCAGGACAAACGCAGACGGGTATCAGGACACGGTGGCAACAACAGCGCTGGAGAGCCGAGCTCCACATCTTCTTCCAATGACTCCAGCGAGTTGGGCCTGGCTTCTCAGCGTGCACCAGAGCTTCCTGCCGACGTTAGTTTTGCTGACTCTTCAGTGCGACAGGAGCCTGCAGCTGGATCAGTTCAACCATCAATGCTTTCATCAGACGCAGATGTGATAGCATGTCGGACTGTAGAGGTAGTCAAGGCAGCATAGCGAAGGATTACTATAAGGTTGATAATGGACTGAGAACATTTTTGGTTGCAAAATGCAAGTGGTGCCAGAAGGTCGATAAGACGGGATCAACAAAAAACTTCCTCTGGCATCTGAAAAACCACCATGGAAGTATTGCCAGGTCGCTTAGACTGTTGGACAGCGTCCCCAAGGGACAACAGCCATTGAATTTCGGCTCGCTGGAGAAGGAGCAAGACTTTGTGTTCAATCCAGACTCCAGGTCGTCCACATCTTCTTCTGCAAAGAAGACAGATCTCACATGCAACTTCTGTGGCAAACGAGGACGTAGTGTAATTTTGGACTGGATTGCTGCAGACAATCAGGCTTTTACTGTTGTGGAGAACGAGTTCTTTGTCAGCATGCTGAAGACTTTTCAGCCAAACTATACACCAAAGACGGCAAAAGCAGTGAAGCGAAGGAGATGGATCATTACGATAGGCAGAAGGAGCTTGTTAAAGGTCTGATTGTTGGTTTCGCCTTCAAAAGTATCAATAACAGCTGACTGTTGGACATCGAAGAACCAGATTTCTTTTCTTGGAATTACTGCCCACTTCATCACGAAAGAATGGGAGCCGCAGGACTTGCTGCTGCAGATGATTCCGATGGTTGGAAAGCATGAAGGTGTCGCCATGGCTATCAGCTTGTCAAGTGTCTGGATGAATTTGGCATGCTATCGGGTGAACACTTATTGTGCATTACAACCGACAACGGTTCAAACAACTTTACCATGAGTGCTAAGCTGGAGACGCTATTGGAAGATAGGGATATTGCGTGGTCTGCAGAAACTCAACACATGCGGTGTATGGCACACATTATCAATCTTGCAGCAAAGGATTTTATCGATACATTCGCGCCCGTAGGGGACACAGTCGCATATGACAATAATTCCAGCGTTAATGTCATAAACCTTCTTCGACGACTAGTCAGAGGAATCCGGTCTTCCCCAAAACAACGAAGCTCATTTATTGATTCGTGCCGATTTGTGAAACTGGTTCCTCTAATACCAATTATCGATGTGACAACTTGCTGGAATAGCACGTTCTATATGGTCAAACGAGCCTTACAGCTACGAGAGGCAATGGACAAAATATGCCGGATTGAAGCTTCTTTGAAAGATTGGTCAATAAATCCAAAGCAATGGGAGGTCCTACAGAAGATCCGGGATGGTTTGAGTGTTTTCGAGGTTATATCAAAGGCAATAGAGGGGTCTAGATATCCAACACTTCCGCTTGTTATTCCATTTTACAACGATCTTATCAATCAACTGGAGAACCTAGAAGAGGCACAATTGGATGAAACTTTCACCAAAGCATTTCGAAATGCACTAGATAAGCTGAGAATATATTACTCAATCGCTAAGAGCCCGTGTTTAGCAGTTGCTACCGTAGTCGATCCTCGTTTTAAGGATCAATATTATCGATTTTCAAAGGCTTGGGAGAAAGATGTAGGAAGGGATCAGGTCACCCTAGTGCGGAAAGTCTGGGAGGAATCGTATAGGTCACGGAAAATCCATAACAGTGGTGCCAATCTTTCTCAACTCATTGACGGTACTTCAGTGATCTCTATCAAGTACAACTAACCTCTCTATCAATCTTACTAGCAATAAGATTCTGTCCACCCGGACACTTTCTTAACTCATTGACGGTACTTGAGTGATCTCTATCAAGTACAACTAACCTCTCTATCAATGTTACTAGCAATAAGATTCTGTCCACCCAGACACTTTCTCAACTCATTGACGGTACTTCAGTGATCTCCATCAAGTACAACTAACCTCTCGATCAATGTTACTAGCAATAGGATTCTGTCCGGGTGGACAGAATCCTCTCTATCAATGTTACTAGCCAGTTTCTTCCCTAGCTTATTATTATTTTCAGATCGGGTAGAAAACTATAGTGTCAGGGAAGTATTATAGCATACATTCCTGTAACATTCCGGATAATAACACCGGGCCAGTATCTTCCCACGACAAACAGTACAAACACCATGCCTCGAACTACAAAGAAGCGAGCTTTGAAACAATCGAAACCATCATCTGAAAGAGAATCAAGTGCAGAACCGGTGACTGCACCTGAAACATCTCTGGGATCGGGTTCTGAAGTGGAAGAAGCAGAAGTAGGCCTTGACATCAACAGATGTCAAATCGACAGTTCCTTCAAAGAAACCGGCGCGATGTGGTACTAAAGGGGATGCTGACTATTTGCTCATCAACGGACTCTGTCCTGCTTCAGACATACGACTGAAAATTCAAAGCAAGCAGCCACAGCTACTACTCGGAGCACTTTATCAGCAACTGTCAAACAAATCGTGATGAATGCAGCCCAAGATTGGTTCTTCAAGGGTTGATCGACCGACTTAACTCTGACAGCAAGCTAGTTTGTCAAGCCCTGAATGAAATTCACGATGAATGCAGTGGACGAACAGAGTTCATAACAGCAGCAAATCGTATGGAGTGCTTGAAAAGCTCTTCCTTTCAGAAGGAAACACCATTTCTGGACTTTTACAGGCGGCACGGACACAAGTACGGCATTTACAGAGGAATGCCTGTCACTGCAAAGGTTGAAGAGTTCCAAGCAACCATCAAACGAGCAGATGAGGACCGTGAAAAGACAAAACAGGTCCTCAAACAGTCAGAACGACTGTTGAACATGACAAAAGATCTTGAAGAGACAGCAATGAACGAGAGATGGACCCGCATCGCAGCAGAAGTGCGAGAGAAGGCTCTCATTGATGAATTGGGCAGGGCGGGCATTGATTCAGCACGGCGAGCACGAAGAGCTAGCAAGATTCAGGGAGATCACCCCTGCAATGGAAAGGGAGAAGCAGGCGACTTCCCAGGAGATTTCACAATGGAAATCACGTGTGACCGCCCTGGAGGGAGAGCTTGCTGCTCTGAAACGACAGGCTGGTCATTCAGAAGCTGCAGCACCTGCGGCGCCAACATCAACAGGCGGCCCAATAAGCATATCGTCGGCTATCAAGGGGATTGGTAGAATTCTGAAGGTACATCAAACCAGTTCTCCAACGAGTTCCCTTGCATTGCTTAGCCTGCAGCAGCACTGTCGTACGGCTATCCTTTTGGTGAAAGAGGTCATCCAGGGTATCTGCTTCCAGATGCATAAGATCAATGAGGTTATTTATGACCTTAAATTGCTGTCTCTTCCACCATCAATCAAGTACGTCAACGTTAACTACAAAGTGCTCTCCCAAAATGAGTTCTTACGGCCCATATTTGTTGAATCAGATGACTGCTCAAGCCGAATATCAACTTCATGTAGCCCATATTTGTTGAATCAGATGACCGCTCAAGCCGAATATCAACTTCAAGTAGCAGTGCTCAGAGCAGCCTTACTCTTCTTAGGGTGCACATTTTGCTCGGAAACTGGATACAGCACAATAATTCGCTAAGTACGTCTGCCACTATCTATGGCATGTTCAGGGCATTAGTGGATGCATATCCTTCTGAGTGGCTAAGGTTCTGGATGGCATACATCGGGCATCTTTCATCCATAACGCTCCCTGAGGTGGGTTGGAAACCTTGGAAGACAGGTTTAGCCAAGGATTTCATGCTTTCAAATGACGACATCGATCGGTTCATCACGACTGGGTTGGCGAAGGACGTAACCTATGAACCAGATACAGAAGCTGATTTGGGCTGTTCCACCTATCAACTTGTGATTGTTCAGTGGAGTTTTGTTTCTTTTTACGATAGTGTTTCTAAATAACACACTGTCCACACAGACACAAAGTGTTCATGTAAATATCAGTGGCCTAACTCAAAGTTCAATCAATCCTCTCCTGGGCAGCAAAAACCTGGCGGGTCAGGGTCGGGTACGGGTTTCAACCACTTCGGGTCCGGGTATTCCCTTTGTACCGTCAGTGACCCGGCAGGTCCCCGGACAAACACGACCCGACACAAAGGGTTTGATGCGGGTCGCCACTGAAACCCAGACCCGACCCGGACCCGCCGAACCTTACCAGCAACTTTGCTGGAGAAAATTTTCAGTGGGCCGATGAAGTGAATTCTCTTCACAAATCACGTGACCGCTGATCACGTGACCAGTTGTCATTCACTTTCAGCACCAGCTCGAATTAGAGGAAGATCCCATGCAAGTGTCGTTGATGTTCACATGAATGATATTGTCGAAATGTCACTTATCATTGCTGATGCTGATCCCAAAGGGAAACGTCGAGCATCAAAATAACCCCTAACTCGCCGACCTACCTCTCGTGCCAGGGTCGAGACGAATGCCTCTCCAGCTGATCATGCTACCTCTCCCTTGCCCACTCCTCGTGACTGATTCTTGGATGCTCTGCATGTGCTGGCCCATGCTCAAACTTCTGGATCTCATCCATTAGTGATGTCTGCTTTCACTCGTGCAATGTAATTTCTCCCAGTCTTGGAACCAGAAACTGAGGCTGCCTTCTTTGCTGCATTGACTATTGCTGTTGTTCCATTGGTTGAAACTATCAGCAACCCTCCTGCTGCTGTCTCTGCCCTGCCTTCCTATGCTCAAGTTGCGACTGTTTGGGTGCATTATCTGATTTTCCTCAATTTGTTTTGAATTCGGATACACCAGTAGTTTTGATGGGTGACTTCAATTTTAGAACTCAGAGCACCGGTGATCGTGTAACTAATGCCCGTGCCAGACCACTTCTTCCCTTTTTTACAGGCCACTCACTTTCATTAGTTGTCCCAGCTTCTTCTTCAGCTCGTTGCCCAACTTTTTGTTCCCACTTAGGCAGTTCAATTATTGATTTGTTTTTTGCTTCTACTTATGTGACAGCTTCCTCTTATTTAGTGCATGATCAACCCCAGTCTATCCCTTCAGACCATTTTGCAGTGACCTGTTCATTTTCTTTAGCTGGCCCACATCCTCAGGCCACTGTGCCTCCTCCTCTACCTTCTTGGAATCTCCGATTGTTAAAGGATGAAGTTATTCATAAGTCACACAGAGAAACTGCTAAGATTCTGCTTCCTCCAACATCAGAGGCACTAACAGCAGCATTGGAACCACTTCAGGTCCCTGTGGGGACTTCTCTTTCTCGTGCAGTGGCCCAGGGAGCAATTGATTCCGCATTTCAAATTATAGTTGATTTTGTTGAGGCAGCAGAAGTTCTGACATTGGGACCACCAACACCTCGTCGTAGAGCACCAGTGACCACTCCTCTGCCCCTTGAGATTACTTTCTTGCGTAGTAAGGCTCGTTCAGCATTCCGTGACTATTATTCCCTCTTGCACCACAATTCTTCTGACCCTCTTCTTCCTTTTCTAAGAACTCGCCAACGTCATAGTCACAAAGCATTCAAATCAGCTCTGAGATCACACAGGTGTAAGACAAAAGCAAATTTTTTGATGACCCTAGGTCTTCATCAGTGCCCTCTCTTCTGAAACATGTGTCTCATGCACGGCGCTGTGCTAACTTTCGTACTTCAGCTAATGGTTTAGATTTCGATCCTCAGTCTTTAGCCAAATATGCTGATCATTTTGCTAGTGTCTACAATGCTCAGGCTGCTGACCCGGTTTCACCTTCAATTGTTCTGTGTGATTTTCAGCTGCCATTGGATGTTGAAGCTTTTGTTCTAGCTATTAGGGACTGCCCTTTGGAGTCTGCCCCGGGTCATGATCGTCTGCCTGCGGAACTTTATCGCCCAATTTCAGCTATTCTTGCTCCATTGTTCTTGCAGCTTTCTCAGTCCATTTTTGGCAGTAGTCTTACACCCACTTCATGGAATCTTGGGCTTTTACACCCAGTTTGGAAGCAACATGGTACACTTGGTGACATTACTAATTATCGCCCCATTACTCTTATGTGTTGCCTGAAAAATTTTCGAGGGAGCTTTTGTTGCCACATCTTTATTCTGCTATCACGTCTCAACGCCCACTTGATGCTGCCCAAGCGGGATTTCAGTCACACCGCTCGGGAATGGTCTTCAGGCATGTATATCTCATGTGCGTCTAATGCCAAGGTTCCTTGGGTTGCTGGTTTTTTATATATTCAAGCAGCTTATGACACCACAAATCGTGCAATTCTTTGGGCTGAGCCTCTTTCTAGGGGAGTATTGTTGCCATTTGTTTTTGTTTTGAAGTCGCTGTTTGATTTTTGTTCTTCCAGAGTGGTTGTTGCAAATTGTTTTTCAGATGCTTTTTATTTGTTTGGAGGTTTGTTTCAAGGTTCTTGTTAAAAACCAGGGGCTTCTCCTGGCAGCAGTAGGGCGTGTTTAGCTGTACTGTAGCTAGCACAACAGCTCCAGGTTCCGTCTCTTGGCCCAGTACCTGTTCTCCCAGGTGTGTGTATATGCCTAATACTCAGACCGGCTGTACACTACACCCAAGCTGGTCAGGCAACCAGGGAATGCTGTGGTCAAAGACATTGGTCACATCAACTCCTATATTCAAGTGAACAGTGCGTGTGGGCATACCTGCGGTCAAAGACATTGGTCACATCAACTCAAAGGACCAAGCCACACCACATTCCCCACTAAATGCCACCATCACTCCACACAGAACCTGCCAAACATGGAAATAAATACATGAAATACAAGTCCATAAATAAGAATGAAGAGGGATTGACAAAAAAACTCTCAGGTCAAAGAGAAAAAAGACAACCCAAAGGATAACCCATATAGCAAACAGTCTGATATGCTAGTTTTTAACAGTTCTGTTCTCAGTCCACTTCTCTATATCACTTTTCTTGATCCTCTACCTGGGCTCCTCCGACCATTTGCCCCACCTATAACACTCTTTCATCGTGCCAAACCACGATATAATTTTTTTTAATTTGCAGATGATTTGGCCTTGTTTGCAATTACTTTGGATGCTATGCAGGTTCTTCTCTCTGTTTGTGACCAGTTTGCCCAAGCTCGTGGTTTTTCTTTTGCTCCTTTGAAGTCTGTGATTCTCACAAGAATTCCTATTCCTGCTAATTCACCTTTGCTTCTTCATGGTCAAACTCTGCCTGTCAAGCCTTCATTTTGTTATCTGGGTTGCTTTTTTGGAGATACTGGATTTGATGTTTCACTGACTATTTCCCATGGACTTGCCAAAGCGTGTGCAGCTTCTTTTGCTTTGCTTTCTTTTTCAAGGATGTTTGGTTCTCATTCTCTGGTTGTTGTTCGTCATTTGTTTTTGTCTTTTATTCGACCTACGCTTGAATGTTTATATTTTATTCTTCCCTCTGTTGCTGTTTGCAAACCAGTTCGGACTTTTATTCACCAAAGTTTGTGTCGATTTCTTCGCCTTTCATTTTCCACTGCAATTGCTGGGGTTTTGCTGTTTTTTAAGTTCCCTGACCTTCAGTTTCGGCCAGGGTCTGCCACGAGTCAAATCGAGGGGAGCTCCCTGATTTGCTCAAATGTGAGTTGAGCAAATAGGGGTGCCAATTTCTCAAATACAAATGGTACCTACCTATTTGGCAAATAGGCCGCAAGGCTTGGGCAAATATTTGTCAAATATTGTGTGTCGTAATATGTTTCCCTCCCCAACCAACATTAATACTCTTACACTCCCGATTCCACCTTAAACAGTTTGTGCTGTAACTTGGACTTTCATTGATTGTTCTTGTAATTTGAGGTAGGCATCAAGAACTTGGACCATAGTGACAAACAGAGCTTGCACCATAGTAACGAACAGAACTTAAACCATGGCGACGAACAGAACTTGTAGCATGTCTGACGGCTGCATCCATCACTGAATGAAAGATCAGAGCTTCTATCTAATTACGAAAACAACTTTTAACCATTGTGATGAACAGAATCTCGGTCTTCGCTGTGGTCTCTGATTTAAAGTTATATTCTTGAACATATTTCTCAATATTATATTATAAATATTTCAGCATATTGATTCTTTGAATATCTTCATAATATGTATTTATTTCCAACCGATACATATTACCCGCTGGTGCAAAATTAATATACAAGTATTAAACTTTTGTTTCTTCCTTTTTAGTACATATCTTTTGATGATAAAATGCATAACAAAAATAGGTTTTTCTTTATATTTTTGAACAATATTATTTATTTATTGTGCACACACAATGCATAACAATAAAAAACACCCAAAGTGCCTTACAAGATGGTCATGGACCAGCACATGGTGAAGAGCCCGCATCATAAGGAAAATCAAGAAAGCAAAACAGAGGAGGTAATTTTTTTTTTGAACTTCATAATATGTATTTATTGTCCAACCAATACATATCACCCGCTGGTGCAAAATCCAAATACAAGTGTAAAAATACACGTAAATTGGCAGCACATGGGGAGCCATGCGAGCCGTAGGAAAAGTAAAATGTTTCAAAACACTAAGGAATATCCAAATCAACAAAAGCAGACAAGATACAATCAGGAGCTGGAGACAAAACTAACTCATAACTAAGACAGTTTGACCAAATGCGGTTAAGTGCACGAAGAACAAGAACCCACTGGGAAAAAGCAGGGGAAGGATAAAAAGGCCGTGGTGAAAGCATATCAATTGCAATGTCAAGAGGTAAGGATCGGCGGGTTTTAGGGTCTTTCGGGTCGGGTCCGGGTCCATTGACTAAATGTACCCGACCCGAGTGCCGGGTTTTCATGGAAAATTTTCGGGTCGGATCCGGGTCAGGTATCGGGTCCAGTAGGAAAACCCTTCTCGGGTCAAAAGTCAGACCCGAGTAAAACCCGATGTGATAGAGAATCTAAAACGAAGCTATTGTTCTTTCTGTCCACGCGGACACTTTCCAAGAAGACGCAATATAAGTTTTGTATGTATCAAACAATTTTGCATCACAACGGACATCAAGGCATGTATTTTCTGTCCACCCGGACACTTTCTCAACTCATTGACGTACTTCAGTTATCTCTACCCAATACAACTAACCTCTCTATCAATGTTACTAGCAATAAGATTCTGTCCACCCGGACACTCTCTTAACTCATTGACGGTACTTGAGTGATCTCTATCAAGTACAACTAACATCTCTATCAATGTTACTAGCAATAAAATTCTGTCCACCCGGACACTTTCTCAACTCATTGACGGTACTTCAGTGATCTCTATCAAGTACAGCTAACCTCTCTATCAATGTTACTAGCAATAAGATTCTGTCCACCCGGACACTTTCTTAACTCATTGACGGTACTTGAGTGATCTCTATCAAGTACAAACTAACATCTCTATCAATGTTACTAGCAATAAAATTCTGTCCACCCGGACACTTTCTCAACTCATTGACGGTACTTCAGTGATCTCTATCAAGTACAGCTAACCTCTCTATCAATGTTACTAGCAATAAGATTCTGTCCACCCGGACACTTTCTTAACTCATTGACGGTACTTGAGTGATCTCTATCAAGTACAAACTAACATCTCTATCAATGTTACTAGCAATAAGATTCTGTCCACCCGGACACTTTCTCAACTCATTGACGTACTTCAGTTATCTCTACCCAATACAGCTAACCTCTCTATCAATGTTACTAGCAATAGGATTCTGTCCACCCGGACACTTTCTCAACTCATTGACGTACTTCAGTTATCTCTACCCAATACAGCTAACCTCTCTATCAATGTTACTAGCAATAGGATTCTGTCCACCCGGACACTTTCTCAACTCATTGACGTACTTCAGTTATCTCTACCCAGTACAACTAACCTCTATCAATGTTACTAGCAATACGATTCTGTCCACCCGGACACTTTCCAAGAAGTCACAACGGAAGTTCTGTAACAAACAATTTCTACCACGACAGACCTCGAGAGCTGTGCTTTCTGTACACCTGGACATTAGAGTCGGTAACGTTCCAGCCACACCACAGCAAAAATGGACGCCGCCTTTGTTAAACCAAAGCGTAAGGCAGCGTCCGACGCAAGCCAAAGACTGGTGGACAGTCATCCGCTTGACACACGGAAGCGAAGTCTGCCAGCCCCCCAAATTTCAGAGGCGTCCAGCGAGGGGAACATCATGCAGGACAAACGCAGACGTGTATCAGGACACGGTGGCAACAACAGCGCTCGAGAGCCGAGCTCCACATCTTCTTCCAATGACTCCAGCGAGTGGGCCCGGCTTCTCAGCATGCACCACAGCTTCCTGCCGACGTTAGTTTTGCTGACTCTTCAGTGCGACAGGAGCCTGCAGCTGGATCAGTTCAACCATCAATGCTTTCATCAGACGCAGATGTTGATAGCATGTCGGACTGTAGAGGTAGTCGAGGCGGCATAGCGAAGGATTACTATAAGGTTGATAATGGTCTGAGAACATGTTTGGTTGCGAAATGCAAGTGGAGCCAGAAGGTCGATAAGACGGGATCAACAAAAAACTTCCTCCGGCATCTGAAAAACCACCATGGAAGTATTGCCAGGTCGCTTGGACTGTTGGACATCGTCCCCAAGGGACAACAGACATTGAATTTCGGCTCGCAGGAGAAGGAGCAAAACTTTGTGTTCAATCCAGACGTAGCGTGGCGGTCGATTTTGGACTGGATTGCTGCAGACAATCAGGCTTTTACTGTTGTGGAGAACGAGTTCTTTGTCAGCATGCTGAAGACTTTTCAGCCAAACTATACACCAAAGACGGCAAAAGCAGTGAAGCAAAAGGAGATGGATCTTTACGATAGGCAGAAGGAGCTCATTAAAGGTCTGATTGTTGGTTCGCCTTCAAAAGTATCAATAACAGCTGACTGTTGGACATCGAAGAACCAGATTTCTTTTCTTGGAATTACTGCCCACTTCATCACGAAAGAATGGGAGCCGCAGGACTTGCTGCTGCAGATGATTCCGATGGTTGGAAAGCATGAAGGCGTCGCCATGGCTAGTCAGCTTGTCAAGTGTCTGGATGAATTTGGCATGCTATCGGGTGAACGCTTATTGTGCATTACAACCGACAACGGTTCAAACAACTTTACCATGAGTGCTACGCTGGAGACGCTCTTGGAAGATAGGGATATTGCGTGGTCTGCAGAAACTCAACACATGCGGTGTATGGCCCACATTATCAATCTTGCAGCAAAGGATTTTATCGATACATTCGCGCCCGTAGGGGACACAGTCGCAAATGACGATAACTCCGGCGTTAATGTCATAAACCTTCTTCGATGGCTAGTCAGAGGAATCCGGTCTTACCCAAAACGACGAAGCTCATTTATTGATTCGTGCCGATTTGTGAAACTGGTTCCTCTATTACCAATTATCGATGTGACAACTCGCTGGAATAGCACGTTCTATATGGTCAAACGAGCCTTACAGCTACGAGAGGCAATGGACAAAATATGCTGGATTGAAGATTCTTTGAAAGATTGGTCAATAAATCCAAAGCAATGGGAGGTCCTACAGAAGATCCGGGATGGTTTGAGTGTTTTCGAGGTTATATCAAAGGCAATCGAGGGGTCTAGATATCCAACACTTCCGCTTGTTATTCCATTTTACAACGATCTTATCGATCAACTGGAGGACCTAGAGGATGCAGAATTAGATGAAACTTTCACCAAAGCATTTCGAAATGCACTAGATAAGCTGAGAATATATTACTCAATCGCTAAGAGCCCGTGTTTAGCAGTTGCTACCGTACTCGATCCTCGTTTTAAGGATCAATATTATCGATTTTCAAAGGCTTGGGAGAAAGATGTAGGAAGGGATCAGGTCACCCTAGTGCGGAAAGTCTGGGAGGAATCGTATAAGTCACGGAAAATCAAGAACAGTGGTGCCGATGTTTTTGGAAACACGCCAGAACGTCGACACGATTCGAGCGGAGCTTCCGGTGATAGACAGAAAAAAACGGACGCTGAACGCTTGAGAGCCATTAGATCCGTTTTCATCTGGCAAGAAGAGATTCCTGAGGAAAAAGATGAGCTGGATCGCTATCTTGGCGATCAGGTACTCCGCGGTATTGATTCTGATGGGAAGCCAATCAATATTATGGACTGGTGGAAGACCGTTGGAAGTGTGAACTTTCCAGCCCTAAGCCAGATGGCAATGGACTATTTAGGAATACCAGCAACAAGCGCTCCAGTCGAACGAAAGTTTTCAGCCGGGGTTGATTTGGTACCTGCAACTCGCAACCGCCTTGCTCCAAGAACAATAAATGCGTTGATGTGCCGTCATGACTGGTTGCATCAATTGAGTGCTGAAGAACCGTTCAAAAATGATTCCCTAGATTCAAAAAGTGATGTTAGTGAGGATTTTGTAAAGGTGCATAATTTTGGCGAGGATTTTGATGTGGTATTAGAGTTGGAAGCAACTGATGATAACCCACTCTTTTAAATATAAATTGTTGTTTAGACTGTTCATCTGTTGAAGTACCGTCCAGGAGTTGAGAAAGCGACCGCCTGGACAGAATCCTATTACAAGTAGTAGTTGTAGAGAGGTTGGTTGTACTTGATCGAGATCAGTGAAGTATCAGTGAAGTACCGTCAATGAGTTGAGAAAGTGTCCGGGTGGACAGAATCTTATTGCTAGTAACATTATTAGAGAGGTTAGCTGTACTTGATAGAGATCACTGAAGTACCGTCAATGAGTTGAGAAAGTGTCCGGGTGGACAGAATCCTATTGCTAGTAGTATTTGTAGAGAGGTTAGCTGTACCTGATAGAGATTACTGAAGTACCGTCAATGAGTTGAGAAAGTGTCCGGGTGGACAGAATCGTATTGCTAGTAACATTGATAGAGAGGTTAGTTGTATTGGATAGAGATCACTGAAGTACCGTCAATGAGTTGAGAAAGTGTCCGGGTGGACAGAATCGTATTGCTAGTAACATTGATAGAGAGGTTAGTTGTATTGGATAGAGATCACTGAAGTACCGTCAATGAGTTGAGAAAGTGTCCGGGTGGACAGAATCGTATTGCTAGTAACATTGATAGAGAGGTTAGTTGTATTGGGTAGAGATCACTGAAGTACCGTCAATGAGTTGAGAAAGTGTCCGGTGGACAGAATCCTATTGCTAGTAGTATTTGTAGAGAGGTTAGCTGTACCTGATAGAGATTACTGAAGTACCGTCAATGAGTTGAGAAAGTGTCCGGGTGGACAGAAATCTGGGAGACTGAGTGTCACTGTGTCTGTCTGGGTAGAATAGGATTCTGTCCCCCCGGACACTTTCTCAACTCATTGACGGTACTTCAGTAATTTCTATCAGGTACAGCTAACCTCTCTATTAATGTTACTAGCAATAAGATTCTGTCCACCCGGACAGAATCCTCTCTATCAATGTTACTAGCCAGTTTCTTCCCTAGCTTATTATTATTTTCAGATCGGGTAGAAAACTATAGTGTCAGGGAAGTATTATAGCATACATTCCTGTAACATTCCGGCTAAGAACACCGGGCCAGTATCTTCCCACGACAAACAGTACAAACACCATGCCTCGAACTACAAAGAAGCGAGCGTTAAAACAATCCAGACCATCATCTGAAAGAGAATCAAGTGCAGAACCTGTGACTGCACCTGAAACATCTCTGGCATCGGGTTCTGAAGTGGAAGAAGCAGAAGTTGGCCTTGATGTCAAATCGACAGTTCCTTCAAAGAAACCGGCGCGACGTGGTACTAAAGGGGATGCTGACTATTTGCTCATCGACGGACTCTGTCCTGCTTCAGACATACGACTTTGGTATCGAAAATTCAAAGCGAGCGGCCACAGCTACGACTCGGAGGACTTCATCAGCAACTGTCAAACAAATCGTGATGAATGCGGCCCAAGATTTGTTCTTCAAGGGTTGATCGACCGACTTAACTCTGACAGCAAGCTAGTTTGTCAAGCCCTGAACAAAATTCACGATGAATGCAGTGGACGAACGGAGTTCATAACAGCAGCAAACGCCTATCGTATGGAGTGCTTGAAAAGCTCTTCCTTTCAGAAGGAAACAACATTTCTGGACTTTTACAGGCGGCAGGGACACAAGTACGGCATTTACAGAGGAATGCCCGTCACTGCAAAGGTTGACGAGTTCCAAGCAACCATCAAACGAGCAGATGAGGACCGTGAAAGGACAAAACAGGTCCTCAAACAGTCAGAACGACTGTTGAACATGACAAAAGATCTTGAAGAGACTGCAATGAACGAGAGAAGGACCCGCATCGCAGCAGAAGTGCGAGAGAAGGCTCTCATTGATGAATTGGGCAGGGCGGGTGCATTGATTCAGCACGGCGAGCACGAAGAGCTAGCAAGATTCAGGGAGATCACCGCTGCAATGGAAAGGGAGAAGCAGGCAACTTCCCAGGAGATTTCACAATGGAAATCACGTGTGACCGCCCTGGAGGGAGAGCTTGCTGCTCTGAAACGACAGGCTGGTCATTCAGAAGCTGCAGCACCTGCGTCGCCAACATCAACAGGCGGCCTAATAAGCATATCGTCGGCTATCAAGGGGATTGGTAGAATTCCGAAGGTACATCGAACCAGTTCTCCAACGAGTTCCCTTGCATTGCTTAGCCTGCAGCAGCATCGTCGTACGGCTATCCTTTTGGTGAAAGAGGTCATCCAGGGTATCTGCTTCCAGATGCATAAGATCAATGAGGTTATTTATGACCTTAAATTGCCGTCTCTTCCACCATCAATCAAGTACGTCAATGTAAACTACGAAGTCCTCTCCCGAAATGAGTTTTTACGGCCCATATTTGTTGAATCAGACGACCGCTCAAGCCGAATATCAACTTCAAGTAGCAGTTCTCGGAGCAGCCTTACTCTTCTTAGGGTGCACATTTTGCTCGGAAACTGGATACGGCACAATAATTCGCCAAGTACGTCTGCCACTATCTATGGCATGTTCAGGGCATTAGTGGATGCATATCCTTCTGAGTGGCTAAGGTTCTGGACGGCATACATCGGGCATCTTTCGTCCATAACGCTCCCTGAGGTGGATTGGAAACCTTGGAAGACAGGTTTAGCCAAGGATTTCATGCTTTCAAATGACGACATTGATCGGTTCATCAGGACTGGGTTGGCGAAGGACGTAACCAGTGGTGGATGGGACTCTGACGATATGAACCAGATACAGAAGCTGATTTGGGCTGTTCCACCTATCAACTTGTGATTGCTCAGTGGAGTTTTGTTTCTTTTAACGATAGTGTTTCTAAAATACACACTGTCCACACAGACACAAAAGTGTTCATGTAAATATCCGTGGTCTAACTCAAAATTCAATCAATCCTCTCCTGGGCAGCAAAAACCCGGCGGGTCAGGGTCGGGTACGGGTTTCAACCACTTCGGGTCCGGGTATTCCCTTTGTACCCGTCAGTGACCCTGCGGGTCCCCAGACAAACACGACCCGACCCAAAGGGTTTGGTGCGGGTCGCCACTGAAACCCGGACCCGACCCGGACCCGCCGAACCTTATCAAGAGGTAGGGAGGGATCGTCAGGCGGGCCTAAATCAAAACTAGCAGACAAACTAGCACGCAAATGTAGACACACAGAGACATGGGCACGCGTCACTTCAGGGCCATCATGACAGTTCCTACAATAAGGTCGGGGGTTTGGAAACAGGCGGCCAAGCCGATATGGCAGGAACAAACGAAGACATACTGTTGGGAGATGTTGGTGTGGGGGTAGCAACAAAGGGTGGCGAAGTTTCAAATTGCGGACAGGGGCAAACGAAACTGCAATTTGTCCATTATGCGCAACAGCCAAAGACTGAAAATGCAACATCAACGGATGAAGTGGGGGCACAGCAGGCATAGGAACAATGAGATCATTGTGACAAGCGGAAAAATAATGAGATGAACCATAACCGACTGGAGATGACCAATAGAATGCAACACAGCAGCTGGTAACAGAGGGCTGGAATCACTAGACCAGCGAGCAAACATACGTGCCTGAAGGTACTTCAGCCTGAACTCAAAAGTAGGAATTTGAGCTAGCAGCAACAAACCAACACGTGAAGTGGTATGGGCTTGGGTAACCGTTGAGAAGATAACACTTTGAAGGTGAAAACACAAAATGAGAAGCTAAAGCAAAATCTTCACAAATTTTCAATGCACGTTGGGCTTGCTCAGGGGTGGCAGAAAACAAAGCTATGGTATCAGCAAAAAACAACGAATTGAAAACAGGAGTGTTATAAGAAAACCTAGCAAGATGAGAGGATTCACGACGAAGGAGCTGTGCTAAAGGATTGATGAAAACTGAGTACAAGAACGGAGACAAAACAGAACCTTGAAAAAGACCTCGTGGAAGCGAAAACAAATCAGAAGAACGATTCTTTATAACAACCTGAGAAGAACAACGATCAAACATACTCATCAAAACAGAGATCAAACGGTTTGGAATTCTGGGAAATTGACAAAGACGTTCCCACAAAAGAGGCCTATGCACAGTATCATACGCTGCTTTAATATCTAAGAAAGTAACACAATAAGGCAGAGCAGTGCGGGAAGCCCATCAAAGGGTAGCATCTAATGCAAAAACACACTCAACACCTGAACGATTGGCCTAGAAACCAGCTTGGGCGGGATCAAGTTTACCAACATGAGCTACAAGCATAGGAAGCAGGGTACGCTCAAAGATTTTTCTATCAACATTGGTTAAAGTAATGGGGCTGTACTGACTAATATCACCAATGGAACCCTTATTCTTCCAAACAGGTAACAACAAGCCAGCATTCCAGGCAGAGGGCGACAAACCTGAACGGAAAATAGCGTTTGAAAGTTGAACAAAAAGGATAGCAACATCAGAAGCTAACGGCTTAAATAACTCAGCTGGAATATGGTTTGGGCCAGGAGCAGAGTTGTTTGGGGAAGAACGAATAGCAAAAGTCACTAACACTAACTGACACAGAATCATTCAGCGCATGTAGACGAATGTGTTCTGTACTGGCAGAGGATTGTGCAAACTGAGTCTGATGAACGGAGGCAAAGTGATTGCGATAATGAGATAAAGAGGCAGGATCAGACAATAAACCACTTGCAGCTGAGCGCCGTTGATGACACCTACGCGCGGTGGAAAGAACTTTGCTAACGTCAGTTAAAGAACTAGGAGAAGAACTAAACATATTGTCGCCAGAAGCCTCTCGAGCTCGCTGAGAAAGAGACCAAGTACGAAAAGCTTTGACACACTCACGCAATAGCCGGTCACGCTCCAAGCGGCAATACTCAACTAAAACAGGATCAGGATCATCACAGGAAGAAACAGCTAAATAGTGCTTACAGGAAAATAGCAGGATCAGTAACTGAACTGAGGATATGTGCATATCTCTTGTGGACAACTTCCCTGACCGCAGCCTCCCGCTGCTCCAAAGGCAGAGTAGAGGCTCGGCAAAGAAAGTCAGGGTTTGATTCGTCAGTGGAAGCTTCCTGGGTTGAGAAGTGCGCACGGAGAGCAATTGCGGTTGAGCGAATACAGATAAAGGAAGCAATGTTGTGACCAACAAAACTGATGTGGCGGATATGACGCACCACCTCATCGCCCAAGAGAGCCCTCAGCATGGTCCACACAAAGCCGAGCCGCTGTCTCATGATGTCCTTGATGTACACAGTGGTCAAATCATCCACACGGGCCTAAAGATCAGCAGGTGGGGAGACCAGCAGCGGCGGAGAGGTCAGTGGATAGAATACAACAATCCGAGGGCCACGAAGGCTGACATTCGAAGTGTGGTCACAACCAGCAAGGGCAGTCCTGACAGCTTCTGTACGAGATTCAGCACTCAGTGTGGGGAGACTCTCAAGCACACGGGCACAGGCATTGGCAGCAGCAGCGGCATAAGTGCGTGGACCACAAGGTCCACGTGGGGCAGGTTGACTAGACGGGGGGCGAGGGCCAGGAGCACCAGAGTTCCCAAGATCGTCCTGAATTGGAGGATTACCATGCAGTTGTCTAGGGGGAAGGCACACAGGCGCAGCCACATCATCATGGCAGGAGACAGGGGCAACCGGAGGTGAAGGCGAAGGCAGCAGCCTCCCAAAGCGGCCCACCAGATCCTCGGCCATATCACGACAAACACTAAAAAATTCAGCAGGAGTGTCCCTCGGCAAATGTGCAAGCATAGGATCCAGCATCGCCAACGGATCAAAGGTTGCACAAACAGATCGCATCTGAGTGAGAACGACATGGAGATCGGCCAGAGATGCAACACTCGAGGGAGCAGCCACAGCAGCAAGAACCTGGACACCGGGCAGATGTGATCGGGAACGAGAACGGGAGCGACCACGGGGCAATTCAATGTTCAGGTCTTTTGGCGCGTCGGTCACGTGATCAGAAGTCACGTGATTCGGCATTTTCATCCTCCCCCATATTCACATCATCAGCCCAGTGAATTGGAGAGGCCGGAGCGGAGAATGGAAGCTGTGGAGCGGAATTTTCAACAGAAGAGGCACGGGGGCGCGAATGGGCCTCAAAAATCACAGTGCCACCAGAAAGTCCATCAGGGGGCACAGCAGGGGGTGGGGCGGGCGGCGCGGCATGTGGCGCATCAGGCGGCTGCGCATGCGGAGCGCTGGGAGGCGGCATTGATTTGTGAGAGAGAGAGAGAGAGAGAGAGAGAGAGAGAGAGAGAGAGAGAGAGTAACAAATAGCTCTAGTAGTTCAGTTGTTACAGCAACGGCCTCTCCTCAAGAGATTGCAGGTTCGAAGCCTGGGTGGAGCATTTAAGTCACGAATGTATCGGGTGCCAGCCAAGGGTGTGGTTGAGTAGGAAATCAGCTGACAACTTCGGGAGGGGCGGGTCTCAAAAGTCAGTCACGTGACCCACTCAGTTGGATCAAGTACGCAACTGTACCAGCTCGTTAGACTCGATATTCTAATAGCGGTGCATGTCTTACATCAGCCTTGAATGGGGTTCCAGTTGCGCGGGTGTGGTTGAGCAGGAAACCAACTCACAAGCTTGCGACGTACGGACCTCAAAAAGTCAGTCACGTGATCGCCACAGTGGGATCAAGTACGCATCCGTACCAGCTTGTCATGCTCGATATTCCAATAGCAGTGTATGTCTTCCATTAGCCTTGTATGGGGTGCCAGTGCGCGCGGGTATAGACTACTGTTTGTATGGCCAAGCAAATCGACATCGAGTGGGTACAAATCTGTATCCACTCTCACGGACAAGACCAGAAGGTTAGGACAGGTATTGTACACCCCTCAATCGAGTGAATTCAATTGCGTGGCGTCACCCAAGTCTTGGTCGACGCTGTGCTCTCTGCTAGGACAGTGGTACCTAATTTTCCGCCACCGGTGGAATGACGTGATTTTCCAGGAGCGGGTACAGATTTGTACCTGCTCGGAGTTCCAGGAAGATTGTAATATTACTGAAAGGACCCTTTAATTTTCTTACGCAAAAAGTGGTGATTTGTCAAATATTTGCCAAATGATAACTATTTGCCAAATATTTGTCGAATCAAATACAAATATTTGGCGAATAGCAAACATTCTGCAAATACTTGACAAATCGAACAGCAAACATTCTGCAAATACTTGACAAATCGAATAGGAAAATATCTATTTGTCAAATGTATTTGGGCAAATCAAATATTTGTAAAGCATTTGACAAGTGGTCCAACAGAATGGTATATCAAATATTTGGCGAGTCAAATGGGGCGTCTGGCATTTGACTGGCGAGTCAAATCAAAGGAAGCCACAAATGGTAACGAGTCAAACATAGCAAAATATTTGACTCGATTTGACTCGTGGCAGACCCTGGTTTCGGCTTCAATATCTGCAGTTTCAGATATTTCAACGTTGGTTGGATGAGGATCCCCCTGATATGGTTCACTCTATGTTGTCATTCTTTCTTCAACAGGGAAAGCACTTTCGTTGTTCTCCTGTCCATTTCAACAATCACTTCCTCTTCCTGGCTTGTAGAATGGAGGATTGAGCGGAAGATCTTCAAGTGTATTGAGCGGTGTAGAATTTCGTCGTAGGCAGGTAAGATCAGATAAGAGGTACTTGTTCGATGTATTGGAAGCTTAAGACTCACACCTTTTATAGGTTCTCCCATTCCCAACAAAGCCTCCCTTAATTTGTCCTTGCCACGTCAGCAGCGGCGCTCTCCTTCCTCCTTTGGTAAGTCCCCTTCAAGTTTGCTGGTGATCCGGAATTTTCTGGAACGCTGGCTTTTGAAGTTTTCGTCGAAGAACATGAAGCCGAAATAGAAACAGGAATGAAAATTTGGGATAACAACAAAGCTAGCGTCGTGGGTTAAACCACAAGCCATTCAACATCATGTCGCAAGTTCGATTCCGAGGATCAACAATAATCCTGCTGTTATCCTCAGCCGAACTTTTTCTTTTTGAAAGTAAAAACAAAGAAGGAAAACTTTTATGAACGAAACAACACTCAACAAGCGGCATGAGCTCCGCTTTTAAATCAATCCAAAGTGCTAGAACTTTCCCCAACATAAAATCCTGCACATTCCATCAAGTTTCCATCACGTTCCGTTAAACTCACAGTCAGTAATATCTTTTTGGACTGCAAGTTCTTTTCTCCTAAACAAAACTTTTATGAAGAAAACATATAATTCAACATTCTGATGTTATCGCAAATCACTTTCACCAAGTAGCCTCATCTGCCTATGGTTCTATAGCTGCTAGCTTTGCTCCCCTTACATCTGCCCACCCTCATGTGTTAGCAATTGCTCCTCAATGCTTCCCTATTTCGTCAATCTTGAGCCTTCTGCAGTATTGTGTTGGACGTTTGTTTTATCACCCGCGCAAGCAGTGTTGTCGCTGCCGCACTGCAACTCTCTCTAGATCTCATGTTTCAGAATGTTTGCTTCTTGACCTATTGTTGCCTCCTGTTCCTGTTCCTGTTTCACAACTTCCGCTTGATGTTGCAATTGATAGCCTTTGTCCACTTCACATTGTCAACCCAGCGAATCTTGCACTGTGGTATCTAGTTTTTCGTTGTCTTCATAAGATTTGGCTTCAAATGGGTCAGCCATTAGAAGTTTCTCCTCTAGACTCCCTCTTTGGCCCTGCATTTGTGAATCTTTAACGGTTTCTTTTTTCATTATTTATTACTCACCTGTTTTTTTGGCACCTTAGCAGTATCTGACGGGTAGCCACAGCTTTGAGTTTACATTCTCTGTTTTGCTTTGTTGCTTTTCCTTATGCTGCGCGTGCTTCCTTATGTGCTGGTCCATGACCATCTTGTAAGGCACGTTGGGTGTTGTTTTTTGTTTATGCATTGCATGTGCAAAATAGATAATAATATTCCTAAAAAAATGGCTTAGTGTTTAGAAAAATTTTACTTTTCCTACGGCTTCGCACGGCTCCCCATGTGCTGCCAATTTGAAAAAATAACTTTTTGTTATGCATTTTATCATCAAAAGATATGCACAAAAAAAGGAAGAAACAAAAGTTTAATACTTGTATTTCAATTTTGCACCAGCGGGTGATATGTATTGGTTGGAAATAAATACATATTATGAAAATTTTTAAAGAATCAATATGCTGAAATAATTATAATAATTATATTTAGAAATATGTTCAAGAATATAACTTTAAATCAGGTTTTACCAGAGACCACAGCGAAGACAGAGATTCTGTTGATCACAATGGTTAAAAGTTGTGTTCGTAATTAGACAGAAGCTCTGATCTTTCATTCAGTGATGGATGCAGCGGTCAGACATGCTACATGTTCTGTTGTTCGCCATGGTTTATGTTCTGTTCGTTACTATGGTGCAAGCTCTGTTTGTCACTATGGTCCAAGTTCTGTTCATCACTATGCGAAAAGTTCTGTTCAGCACTTGCGACAAGTTCTGTTCAGCACTTGCGACAAGTTCTGTTCAGCACTTGCGACAAGTTCTGTTCAGCACTTTCTACAAGTTCTGTTCAGCACTTTCTACAAGTTCTGTTCATCACGATTGTTCATGTTGTGTTCCTCATTAGAAAAAGCTCTGATCTTTAGTCCAGTGATGAACTCAGCCATCAAAATGCTACAAGTTCTGTTTGTTACCTTGATTCAAGTTCTGTTTGTCACTGAGTCGTCACTATGGTCCAAGTTCTGTTTGTCATTAGACAAACGCTCTGATCTTTTGTCAAGTGATATACACAGTTACACAGCTGTCACATATTGCTGCAAGTTCTGATCACCACTATTGTTTAAGTTCGGTTTGTCACTATGGTACAAGTTCTGTTCGTCACTATGGTCTAGGTTCTGTCCGTCATTAGACAAATGCTCCGATCTTTTGTCCAGTGATATTTGTAATGTATGACATCAAACACTCCAAATATGGTAAGTCTCCAGTTCAGCTGTCGAACATGCTGCAAGTTCTGTCCATCTCTATGGTTGAAGTTCTGTTCCTCACTATGGTGCAAAACTGGACGGTGGTCTTAGAGTAGCTTACATTCAGCCAAATTTACTTGATTGATATGGTTTTGCAAAGAAGACTCTGCTTTTCAAATTTCAGATTGTTCGCAATTGGAAACCAAAAAAGCCCTCTTTATTAAATCTCAATAATTTCAACGAACAGATCTTAATGAGTGGGTCAATATCATTTTTCCTCTCAATGTATGAAGATCATTTTCCCTCAGGTACTTAGCCCGGTCCCAAACTGTACTTCCTCAGATTCGATACCAAACATTTCCACCAAATTGTCCTCATTCACAGAACCCTCATCTGCAACGTGCAGATACCATCTTCACTTGTCCAAGTGCTCCATAGTCCACCAACTGCCCACCAATTTGTCAGACCCATGATTGCTCCTAAAGTACATCCGGACATGTTATGGCGGTTCTTTTGCAAAGTAAGACCGCCTGCTGAGAAGAGACGTTCTGAAGCAGTACTAGAAAGACAGATCGCAAAATGGTCGCAGGCCACAAGTGAGAGCAACGGGCTGTCAGGGGCGTACATCTTCCACCAGTCGAGAGGGTTCATTTTCTCATCGGCAGTTGGACTTGACAGGAACTGCTGAAGTTCGTCCTCCCAAGTACGCACCTCATCAAATTTAAATAAATTATAAACATCAAGTGGATTTTCTATGATGATATATGTTACCTTGTGTGCAGCTTTTGAGTTAAAAACTAGCATATCAGACTGTTTGCTATATGGGTTATCCTTTGGGTTGTCTTTTTTCTCTTTGACCTGAGAGTTTTTTTGTCAATCCCTCTTCATTCTTATTTATGGACTTGTATTTCATGTATTTATTTCCATGTTTGGCAGGCTCTGTGTGGAGTGATGGTGGCATTTAGTGAGGAATGTGGTGTGGCTTGGTCCTTTGAGTTGATGTGACCAATGTCTTTGACCGCAGGTATGCCCACACGCACTGTTCACTTGAATATAGGAGTTGATGTGACCAATGTCTTTGACCACAGCATTCGCTGGTTGCCTGACCAGCTTGGGTGTAGTATACAGCCGGTCTGAGTATTAGGCATATACACACACCTGGGAGAACAGGTACTGGGCCAAGAGACGGAACCTGGAGCTGTTGTGCTAGCTACAGTACAGCTAAAAACGCCCTACCGCTGCCAGGAGAAGCCCTTGGTTTTTAACACTTTTCCTCTTGATCCACCCCAAATGAGTGCATCAAGCCCATTCACAGAAGTCGTGGAATCAGTCTGGTTGTCCCTGTAGATGCCTGGGTTTCATCTGCATGCCGCTTAACCGTTGTTTTCAAGCTAGCAATGCCCAATCATGTTAGGGTAAATTTGGATTGTGAAACCATGAATACATACTGCTTTTCCATCTCTTTGGCTATATGTCAACCCCCCTTGTTTTGCTTGAAATAAACTCGCTTATGACGTAGATCCAGCATAAGTGCTGTGACTGTCACCTCGTCATTTGTAGCATTATAGTAGTCGTGGATCATAGCCCAGCATGCTAAAAGTACAAAGTATCACATTGAATTCAAATGAGCTCATAACCTTATCATACAGTGTGCTGCTTTTTTTACAACTTCAATCGGGCTTGATTGTCCTTCCTCAACTTTGTTGAACATGATGTTGAACAGGGGAATGAGCTCGTTGTATGTAACTTGAGTTTCGCTCTGCACACGTTTGGTGAGCAGTTCAAATACTTCGAGAAAATCTGCAATATCGGCCATGTCCTTCCAGAATAGATCATCAATGCTGGTCCCTGGAGGCACTTCATCTTGAAGTTTTCTATCAGCATTGACCAGTAATTCAATTGCCTTTTTAAGTACTGGTGTCAGATAATTGATTCTTCCCAATGCCCAATCTTCACTGCATAGAATTACCTTGCAGACCCTCAACGCCGTCACCATCATTGTGTAAGTTGAGTTCCAGCGAGTTTCATTATCCAGCTGCAGTTTGTTGTACTTTTGACAGGACTGCTGTGGAGTGTCCATCATGGTTTGCTCATGCAACGATTTCAATTTTTCTTGCTTCTGCGGAGATAATCGAATCTTGACCATGATGTGTCGAAGCGATTTGAGCAATAAATCGAATCAGTCAAATATGCAAATTTTACACCTCTCCGTACTTACAACATCTACTCCGTCCTTGATAACTGTGAGGCATTGCTTGGAGACCAAATTAACAATATGTGCAAAGCATCGGACAAATTTGCAGCTTGCAGGCAGTTCAACATTTCGTGAGAGGCCTGTCTCTTGTAAAGCTTCCGTAAACGTTTCGTTGATCGAAGCATTATCTGCTGTGATCCAGCCGATCTAATAAACAAACTGTAAGGATATCATGATCGAAAGTTGAGCTGTCAAGGAAATCTTACGTTTTCAAAAAGATTATATTCATCGATAATGGACACAAATGCATCCCAAATTGCTTTGCCTGTATGACGTCCAGGGGCCACCTTGAAACCAAGAACACAAGCACAAAGTTTCCAATCTGAATCAATCCAGTGGCCAGTGACTCCAATGAAAGGTTTCCCTGACTTGCTCGACCACATGTCTGTTGTAAATGACATCCTCTCTGGAACAAGACCTAGGGGAAGAATTATTGAGCATAAGCAATGACATTAATTCATGGATATTTGTCAAAACTGAATTGTGCTTACCTGCAATTTTCCTTTCGACTTGCCTAAGTTCAGCAGAGTAGAACTTCATGAGGAGCAGTTTGGTCGTCTGAGGTGAGTAATGAACAAACTATGGGCAAAAGTATGACAAAATCTGACGGAAGTGGAGCCGGGATGACAGATTAAAAGAGAGGCCATTGCAGATAATACCCTCAATGAGCAATCTGTTTGGTACTCTTTGCTTGAATGACCCCTGCAGAGATTGTGAGCAATGAGGTAAACTCAATCAATTCCAGACTTACGTTGTGCTTCCCACTCTGCACTTGAAGCATTTACGCCACAGTCATTTCGGACTTTTTCTGTTAAGTATTTCGATTGATGGACTTGGCCAATCCAGTCATTGATAGTACAAAAACACAAACGCCCGATATACAGAAATGTCACTCTTCACCGAGCAACATTTCTAACTATTGAACTAAAGCATATAGATGATGATCTATTACGAGTTTGGACACCTCCGGTTATTTCTTCATGGGTTATATTTATTGCGGCCATAGGTATAGTAAACTGTCATTACTTTTCTATCATCCACTTGTAGAAGTGAAGCCCGGATTAGATCAGAGCAAAGGTTTACATATGATTAACGCGTTCGTGGGAATCATGTGTGAGAACAATCCTGTTGAGGAGAGCTAGATCTCACGCACAGCTTAGCATGATTATGCTTCGCTACGCCTGTGAGAAGAAGAGTCAAACCTTATCGCTGCGATCTAGATCTTCCGGAAGGAAAAGCCAAAATGACAGTACACTTATTTAAGGAGCCTGTGGCGATACACACAAGGAGCATTCTCTTGCGCTAGAACTTGTGACTCGCAATCATCTTTATTCATTTCTTAGCAACATTACCCCGTGAATTAACAACACACACAACCTGAGGATCTAGACCACAGCTTTGTTCAACACAATAGTTACGAATCGTTGCTTAACACATTTCTTTGGACAACAACGACAAGATGGGTGTTGAGTGTTGTTTCGTTCATAAAAGTTTTCCTTCTTTGTTTTTACTTTCAGATAAGAAAAAGTTCGGCTAAGGATAACAACAGGATTATTGTTGATCCTCAGAATCGAACTTGCGACATGATGTTGAATGGCTTGTGGTTTAACCCACGACGCTAGCTTTGTTGTTTTCCAAAAGTTTTATTTCTGTTTCTATTTCGGCTTTATGTTCTTCGACGAAAACTTCAAAAGCCAGCGTTCCAGAAAATTCCGGATCACCAGCAAACTTGAAGGGGACTTACCAAAGGAGGAAGGAGAGTGCCGCTGCTGACGTGGCAAGGACAAATTAAGGGAGGCTTTGTTGGGAATGGGAGAACCTATAAAAGGTGTGAGTCTTAAGCTTCCAATATATTGAACAAGTACCTCTTATCTGATCTTACCTGCCTACGACGAAATTCTACATGGTAGCAGTGGATTCTCGCTCTTCCCAACAACAACCGAAACCAACGGCGCTCATGACCCGCAAAGCTCAGGATGACAATCTCTTTGTCTTTGACGGAGAGAATTATCATACCTGGCGACTCCGCATGGTGGCCTATCTCGAGGGCAAGGAGCTCTGGACAGTTGTCGACAAGGGACCAAATCCTGACCCACGACTGCGAACTGGTTTTGACGAGACTAGCAATGCTGGCAAGGCCGAAATCGCCGCCCATGAAGAAAGTGTTCTGGATGATCGCAAGGCCCGATCCAAGATCATCGGGAAGCTCAGCAACGTCGTACTTTCGCTTGTCACCAGCGCGAACACCGCAAAGGCGATGCTCGTAGCCCTCGATCAGATGTACCAGCGCCAGGCCAACGTCAACAGGATCACACTCCGACGCGAGCTAATGGGGAAAAAGATGAGTACCGGGTCTGATCTTAAGACCCACATCTCGGAACTTGCCATGATTGTCCAGAGACTGACCGCTATTGGTGATTCCATTTCCCCAGACCAGCACATCATCTACCTGCTCAGCTCCCTCCCTCCGGAATTCGATACTGTGATTGCCACAATTGACGTTGAGGATGACACCCGCCGAAAGGACTACCAATATGTTGTCGGCCGACTTCTCGACGACGAAAGCAAACGACGAAGTCGCGAAAACGAGGAAGGTAACAGTCGAGATCAAGCTTATCAGACCTCCGGCGGCAACCAACGACTTTGCTGGAACTGTAGCCAGCCAGGCCACTTCGCTGCCAACTGTCCTAACCAGACCTCGAGTTTGGGTGGTTCAAATCAAGGCTCTGGAAACGGACGAGGTGGTAGCGGAGGTCGAGGAGGTCGAGGTGGCGGACGAGGTACTGGAAGAGGCGGTCGAGGTCGAGGGAGCGGCGGTAGAGGACGCGGTCGAGGAAATGGAGGATCCAACCGCGGTGGCGGAAGAAGCGGTGGGCACGCAAACGAAGTAACGCTACCTGCGATTGCGTTCATGGCTTCGGAGAGATTCTCTGATCGATCATCTAAGTGGTTCTTCGACACTGGGGCTTTGCACCACCTGTGCAACAATCAAAGGGCGTTCATCGAGTTGCGGAAGATTACTCCGATTGAGATCGACACCGCAAATGCTGGATCAGGACTCAAGGTTGTCGGGATCGGAAGAGTTCGATTGCTGGTATCAGTTGGAGGGCGGGAGAGGGAGAACACCGTCTCAAGCTCTACGGTGCTGGCAAGAAGATCCAGATCGGTCGCAACAATGAGATAGTCATGGAGTTCACACAAGATAAGACTTGCAACTTGTTTGCACTTGATCTGTCCCGATCGATCGCCAGGGTGGCACGACGTAACGACGCAACAGCGGATCTCATCACTTGGCATAGAAGGTTCGGACACGCTGGATTCAATCGGATCGAGGAGGCCCAGAAGCTAGTTGAAGGAATGAAGATCGATGGAACTGAGAGGTTGGACCCTTGTCCGACCTGTGTGAAAGCTAAGTTGACCAGAACTAGCTTTCCACGGATCAAGGACATTGACGTTAATTCCCATAGCACCCTCTACATCGATCTCCAAGGACCAATAAAGCCGCCCACCTACGGAGGTGCAATCTATGCCGCGGTCGCAGCACACAGGAACTCTGGAGTCCTGGTTGTACGCCCCCTGAAAACCAAGGATCTGGCATTCGAGTTCAGTCAAGATGCCGTGCGAGAGATAGGACTCCTTACTGGCAAGGAGGTCCAAGTAGTTGTCACCGACAACGCAAAAGAGTTGATTTCACAAAAGTACGAGGCATGGGCACGGAAGCGCGGCATTCAACATCACACTACCATGCCGTACACCCCGATGCAGAATGGACCTGTTGAGCGAGCAAATCGGACCCTCCAAAATCTTACACGAGCTATGTTAAATGAGGCAGGGGCAAACAGCAAGCTATGGGGCGAGGCGATGGTAACAGCATGTTACCTAAACAACCGGCTCCCGCGCAAGATCGGCAAGACGAGTATTACGCCATTGGAGGCCGCGACAGGCAGAAAACCAAACGTCAGCAAACTGCGGACCTGGGGATGCGTGGCATACGTGCACGATCCCCTCCCATCAGGCAAGCTAGCGGATCGAGCGATCCCAGGAATCTTCGTTGGATACGAAGCATTCGGATTTCGTGTCTGGGACCCGAAAAGGAAAGTAATGATGAGAAGCAAGTCGGTGGTGTTTGATGAGAAGCATACCTGGAATGAGCGAGCCCTTACTGATGCCCTTGAACTGGTCTCTTTCGAAAACCTCCCCCAACACAGAGACTCGGCAAAACCGCTCAAACACACCGACTTGGCCAGCAACAACAGCGACAGCGATGACAGCAGCTATAGAGATAGCGACAGCGACGACAGTGAGGGGGAGGTCGAGACCAATTCAAGGGACAAGGACACGGAATCGGAGGACGACGAAGTAGAGGTGCAAGATCCTGGGCTATTGAAGCGGAAACCCAGCACTAGTAAGATTCCTGTGCGCCGAGGAAGCCGAGAGAAAAGGCCAGTCGAACGGTATGGCTTTGAGAAGGTGAAACAAGTCGGATCGGCACGAGTAGCCTCGAAAAGGAAGGTGATCTTGCACACGGAACCAAGGACGTATGAGGAAGCCATGGCGAGCCTGGAGAAGGACGACTGGACGGCCGCCATGCAAGAGGAGATCCTTGCGCATCGCGAGAACTCAACGTGGCGACTTGTACCGAGGCCTGCAGGGCGAAACATCATCAAGTCAGGCTGGGTATATCGCTACAAGACGAACGCTGAGGGGAAGATGGTTCGGCACAAGGCGCGGTTCATTGCGAAAGGATATTCGCAACGCGAGGGAGAGGACTTTGATGAGACGTTTTCTCCGGTGGCTCGAAAACAAACTGTTCGAGTTGTGTTGGCGCTCGTGGTGCAGGAACGGATGGTGATGCGCCAGTACGACATCAAAACAGCGTTCCTGAATGCGCGCATCATCGACCGCGAACTCTACTACGAGCAGCCAGAGGGATTCATTGAACCGGGCAAGGAAGATTGGGTCTGCTTAGCTATTCGTGCGCTTTATGGCCTCAAGCAGCCGCCTCGCGAGTGGAATAGTCTCTTCGACGATTTCCTAGTGACCGTCATCAAGCTGAAACGTTCCGATAGCAATGTCTGCCTCTACTACCGTCGAGAGGGATCGTCGCTCACGCTTGTCGTCATCTACGTGGACGATATTCTGGTGGCGTCAACCGATGAGGACGAGGTGAATCGAATCGAGGAGTTGATGAAGCGACGATTTGAGGTCAGCGAGGCAGGATCCCCGAAGTATTATCTCGGCTGGGAAATTGACTACGATAAGGACGGCGGCAAGCTCACCATCTCTCAAGCGCAGTACATCAGAATGTCGGCGAAGAAATGTAAGATCAGATTCGAGCGGAAAAGACCAGTTGAAGCTGGCGTTACAATCTTCAAGGATATGGGAGAGGAGATCGAGGTCGAGCGAAATGAGATTAGCTATCGCACAATCGTCGGTCAGCTCCTATACGCCGCGACGAGCACACGACCCGATATCTCGTTTGCCACTGGCACCGTTGCGCGTTATCAAAACGCACCTCAGTACACTCATTGGTGCGCGGCGGAACGGGTACTCGCCTACCTGCTGTACACTCCCTCAATTGGAATCCACTATGGACGACGAGATCGCCTTGAGATTGTATGCTATGCGGACGCGGATCACGCCGGAGATCCTGACAACAAAAGGTCGACTACGGGATATGCTATCTTGATCAATGGGGGAGCTGTTGCCTGGGGGAGCAAGCTTCAAACATCAGCGGCGAGTTCGACAGCAGAAGCGGAGTACGTTGCACTATCCACAGCTAGCGACGAACTCGTTTGGGTAAAGCACATGCTTGAAGAACTTGGATATTCCTTTGCTGCTCCGCCTGTAGTCCACTGCGACAATACCGCTGCAATTGCTGGTGCCCGCAATCCCGGATTCAAGTCCCGGCATATCGCTTTGCGATATCACATCGTGCGTGGCCGCATTCGATCTGGGGACATTGACGTGCAGTATATCCCCACAGAGGATCAGGTGGCAGACATCTTCACCAAGGGTCTCGCACGACGTCGACATGAGAAACTGATGGGTCTACTTGGGATGGTAGATGCAATGAAAGAGATGAGAGAAAATTAGGTTTTGTTTCTTGAAGGACACACCAATTATGTTTGCATTCCTTCTGGCTTCTATGTTTGTTTTTCAATTGTTATTTCTTTTCAACTTTCAAAGGAAGAACTTTTGTTCAGAAACGGGGGAGTGTTGAGTGTTGTTTCGTTCATAAAAGTTTTCCTTCTTTGTTTTTACTTTCAAAAGAAAAAGTTCGGCTAAGGATAACAACAGGATTATTGTTGATCCTCGGAATCGAACTTGCGACATGATGTTGAATGGCTTGTGGTTTAACCCACGACACTAGCTTTGTTGTTATCCAAAATTTTCATTCCTGTTTCTATTCCGGCTTTATGTTCTTCGACGAAAACTTCAAAAGCCAGCGTTCCAGAAAATTCCGGATCACCAGCAAACTTGAAGGGGACTTACCAAAGGAGGAAGGAGAGCGCCGCTGCTGACGTGGCAAGGACAAATTAAGGGAGGCTTTGTTGGGAATGGGAGAACCTATAAAAGGTGTGAGTCTTAAGCTTCCAATACATTGAACAAGTACCTCTTATCTGATCTTACCTGCCTACGACGAAATTCTACACGGAGGTATCCAAACTCGTAATAGATCATCATCTATATGCTTTAGTTCAATAGTTAGAAATGTTGCTCAGTGAAGAGTGACATTTCTGTATATCGGGCGTTTGTGTTTTTGTACTATCAATGACTGGATTGGCCAAGTCCATCAATCGAAATACTTAACACACCCCCTCAGTCATTAGATAGGTACAACCGAGAGTATCACTCAACCGATCATAACTTTCTGTAAATGCTGAAGTTGATATTCTATTGAAATAAAGGTGAGTTGTATGGACATCGCCAGCCGGTCATTCAAGATAGTATATTAAGTGAAGACTGACTGACTAGCCCCAACGAGCCCCTGTATTTAAGGTATAATTTACTTCCAAGAGGGTTAGTTAAGATGTCCGCGATCATATCAGAAGTATCCATATGGTGTAACTCCTGATGTTTCTGTTCAACTTGGAGATTCACAAATCTCTCGCGAATGTCCATGTGTTTGGTCCGTTTGTTGTTGAACAGATTGTTTGCGATAGACTCGGTGGATTGATTGTCTTGCCATAAACGGAGCGGATTGAACGACGTAATTCCGATACCCGTCATAAGATTTTTCATCACTTCATCTCACGCGATAGTTCGTTCAGCGCATACAGTTCGGCTTCCGACGACGAGGCTGCAATAGTCTGTTGTCGAATCGACTGCCAACTGATTGCCGCATTAGCGAACATTACCACGTAACCGGTTCGTGAGTATCTATCTGCATCGCCCGCCCAGTCTGCATCGGCATAACCTTGTGGGTTGTTAGCCGAATCAAACATGTAGAGACCGTCGGGTCTTAGCATCGGAGACGTGATACCAGTCCGTGTATAGTGTAAACCGTAATCCCAAGTACCGAGTAAATATCGTTGTAATCGATAGAGAGCCTTTGATTCTGACTGTCGAGGATCAATCTGATGTTGTGCCAAAATATTGACTGCGTATGAAATATCCGGTCGTGTCTTAGTCGCCACGTACGATATCTTCATTAACATTGATCGAAATTGTGTTGCCTCGGCATCGGACAGTGTTGGTGTGGTCTCATCAAAGATATATGATTTTGACATCGGTGTTTTGGTCGGTTTGATGTTGGTACCCCATAAGTTCGCTTCTTCGAGAATCTTCTTTACGTACAATGAATTGCTAAGGAAATATCCTTCCGTTGTCTGCAATAACTCCATTTTCAGAATCCATTTCGCCTTCGAAGTACTGCCTACTGTGAACGAAGTTTCCAAATCGGTCTGAAACCGATGATATGCGTTTGGATCTGTGGAAAAATGTAGTATATCATCGACATGAACGGTAGTGTGTTCGCGGGTATTATTTGTTGGATTGTATCGCCAGAAATGACAGATGTCTGCAATATTCTGCACGAAACCAACACTGAGATATTGTTTCCAAAGAGTTTTGTACCATTCTCGAGCTGCCTGGTGTAGACCGTACAGACTTTTGATAAGTCTGCAGACGATGGGTCGATTCTGGAAATCTACTCGTCCGAAACCATGAGGGAGTTCGACGTAGTTCTCTTCTTCCAGTATTGCATTGAGATATGCACCCTTGATATCAAACTGGAATATGATCATGCCGACTAATGCTGCTAATGCAATCAGAAAACGGATCGTGGACGTTTTCGTAACTGGAGAATAGGTTTCATCGAAATCCAATCCTTCAATCTGTGAAAATCCTCGTACGACCCAACGTGCTTTGAATCGAGTAATATTGCCATGTTCGTCAAGCTTATATGTGAAAACCCATTTGCCCGATAATAAATTCCGTCCATCAGGTAAAAACGTTTCGGCCCAAGTATTGTTGCCGACTAGTTGTGTGACTTCCTCCTTCATCGCCGCTAACCAGAATGGAGCCTCATCGGATCGTGATAAAGCCTCACGAAGAGTCTTTGGTGCAGTCCGTATATTTCCATTCGCAATTGGTTGTGTTGGATATGAGGAATCGGCCTTCAGGGTCCAATCGATATTAGGAACGGACTGGGTAAACAAGGAATTTTGTTTCCTTTTGGCGTTCGACAAATTTGCACTTGCTTGACGTTTTCGTTTTCTTGCTGCATACGCTTCGTCGACATCTTCTCCAATGAATTGAAGATCACTTTCGAGTTGTGCATCATATTCCTCTACAGGAGATACGGAAGACAAATTCGGAGATTCTTCAGTAATGGATTGTGGAGTCGATAAATCAGCATTTGGATCATAATCAGCATCGTCTGGGTCATCATCGTCTAGTCCATGTAAATGTTCAACAACATGCATGTCACCGGCTTCTTCTAAGCGGTAATATGGGGTCGTCGTTTATATCCTCATCGATTTCTTCGTCTGCAACGGTAGAAATCGGGAACTTGTCTGAGACAAACTCAACAGTCGTCTCTTGCACCCCCTGATCCCCGGTTGGTATTTGATCAACATCGAAATATGTCCCGGCCTTCAGTGGATATTGTACCGTAAGATCGTCGAGTAACTGTCGGGTAGGATTATAACCAACAAAAACTCCCTCGTGGAACGTAACATGGAAGTATTCGCCTATTGTGTTTGTCCGAAAATTGAGTGCTATGACGATCTTCAGGTCTTCACCCTTGTATCCGAGAAACAGACCTAGTTCAGACTTGTCTCGGATTCTGCGCGCCAACCTTTGTTCGTGTGAGATCCACAAACTAACGAGTGTTCCAAAGGCGTGGATAGTTGCCAAATCTATCCGCTTGTCAAGGTAAGCACAGTACGGAATCGCATTCACAGCTGAATGGAAAGTAGCGTTCTTGACGACCGCAGCGTATAGGATGGAGAGTTGCACGAATTGAAGTGTTCGTGGTAGTCCAGCTTGTAGCAGCATCGCGTCCGACATATACTTGATCGATTGTATATTCCGCTCTGATAGACCATCGAGTTCCTTTACTGACGGAGGAGCTGGGTGGACGCGGATGCGAGGAATCTTGGTATTGCACCATTGGATCAACCGTTTAGTAATCAATTCTCCTGAATCGGAACGTAGTTCAGCAACGTGTAATGGGTGATTGCGATTTTCCACATCAGCGATATGTCGAATCATACTATCCACCGCATCACTCTTTCGATTCAGGAAGTAGATTGTGATGAAACGAGGTTGTTCGTCGACAATGATCTGCCAATATCTCTTCTTCTGTCCGTCGTAGATTAAACGTACGACATCGGAAAACAGACGGAAAAGTTTCCTCGGAGCTCGACTTATTGTAGAATAAATCGGCTTCTGCTTCAGCTTCGTGCGACTACAGACCAAACAATTCTGCATAATTGATTTGTTGACAAGATTGAATGCATCCGGTTCAACCTTGGGCATTTTGATGTTGAGCTTCTCTGCCGTTCGAAAGATTGTCCGTAAGTGGATGTGACCAAACTGCTGGTGTAACTTTGCAAGTTCGTGTACTGTCACTGGCGATAAGTTGGTGCTCACTCCAACTGTATCTTGAGATGCTCGTTGACATTCATCATCGTTCGTTTGACGAATGTTGTTGTCTGACATTACATCGAGACCCATCGCGTGAGAAGATCGTACACCGGACGTAAAGTCCATCGACTGATCGAGACCTTCTGCGGATACCGCTACTGCTTTAGCTCGTTGAGCAATCACATGCCGCGGTTGGTGAGTTCCGACGGTACTAACATCAGCATAGAGATAGTACAAATCTCTTTCCCGTCGCCCAATAATAACGTGTTCATCCGTATCACCATGCGTGAGGATAACCTTGTCTTTGGTGAAACTCACAATGTCCCCGGAGTCTCCAATGATACTACACACTGATGCAAGTGTGTCTTCGAGATCAGGAACATAAAGTGCGTTGTGTATTATCTTAATTCGCCCATTGGGTAAAACTACAGATACATCTCCAAAACCACAAACTGGAATTGTATGACTATCCGCTAGTTCCACCACGTCCTCGTCATTCGTATACGTCAGCTGAACTAAAGGCATGACGATTAGGTGTCATCCAAACAGTTGCGCCTGTATCAAGCAAACCCACACGATCCTTTGCTTGAACATGTACACGGACAACCTTCTGTGCCGAGTGTGCGTTCACTATCGAAAACATATTTCCGATGTATGTGTCAGCATCTTCATCAACAGAAGTAGGTTGGGTAAGGTCAAAGATACCTGTTAAGTATTTCGATTGATGGACTTGGCCAATCCAGTCATTGATAGTACAAAAACACAAACGCCCTGATATACATGAAATGTCACTCTTCACTGAGCAACATTTCTAACTATTGAACTAAAGCATATAGATGATGATCTATTACGAGTTTGGATACCTCCTGGTTATTTCTTCATGGGTTATATTTATTGAGGCCATAGGTATAGTAAACTGTCATTACTTTTCTATCATCCACTTGTAGAAGTGAAGCCCGGATCAGATCACAGCAAAGGTTTACATATGATTAACGCGTTCGTGGGAATCATGTGTGAGAACAATCCTGTTGAGGAGAGCTAGATCTCACGCACAGCTTAGCATGAATTATGCTTTGCTACGCCTGTGAGAAGAAGAGTCAAACCTTATCGCTTCGATCCAGATCTTCCGGAAGGAAAAGCCAAAACGACAGTACACTTATTTAAGGAGCCTGTGGCGATACACACAAGGAGCATTCTCTTGCGCTAGTACTTGTGACTCGCAATCTTCTTTATTCATCTCTTAGAAACATTAACCCGTGAATTAGCAACACACACAACCTGAGGATCCAGACCACAGCTTTGTTCAACACAATAGTTACGAATCGTTGCTTAACACATTTCTTTGGACAACAACGACAAGATGGGTTCAGGATCGAATGACGCCACATCTTCGCGGCCGAAGCCATTCACCGGTAAAACGCTGCAGGATTTCGATCTGTACATGGAACAAGTGCAGACTTACGCAAACTTACGTGGCGGCGCTGGCACTATGCTTCTCCAAGAACCAATGGCTCTTCCTGATAGTCCGAATTACGAGGCGGAAGGAAATCGCCCACAGCGTCCGATAGTCATCGCCGGAGCTGCTGGCGGAGCTGCTAACGAAGCACGAGCACAATGGGAAGCAGAACTACGTGAACATTTGGCGATCGTCACACACAACAGTCACTTACGTACGCAATATCGTGCTGAGATGCAAGATTACCGTGCACAACAAGCGGACAATAACGTCGCAGTTGGAATTCTATGCGAATGTTTCCCAAAACGCGACATGAATCGAGTCAGAGCTTATGCGTCAGCAAAAGGCAAAGTCGATGGACTTCGCCGAATTTTCAGTGCTGGCGGTCAAGCTCCGATCGAATCGTCTATGTGGGAGCAACGGCTGGTAGATCTGAAATGTACGAACGGTCAGTCGGCAGAAAGCGTTCAGCAGTTTGTGACCGACCTCACTGAGTTATTCGAACTCAAACTGAACTCTTTACCGGACGAACTCGTAATCAAGGATCTACTAAACCGGTTAGTCGCAAAAATCACGATGCAGACAATTGAACTACGGACCCTCGTACCTTTTCTCGGAAAAATGATCACTTCTGCGTATGCCGAATGGGAACCGGCGTTAATACAAGATCCAATTGATGCTGCAAATCCGAATGCTCCGCGACCATTCCACCAAAAGCCAACGCATTACTTCGAAACAGTGTCAAATATCTTGACCGACCTCAACCAATTGGTCCAACTCAACGTCACCATGGATGCCGGTGGGCCGAATGGGACAAAGAAGGCCATGAAGGCAAAGGCGAAGAAAGCGAAGGCGAAAGCGAAAGCCAAGGTTGCGAAGTCGGAGGATATTTGTACCTTGCATCCGAACTCATCTCACACCAATGCTCAATGCCGTAAGCAGGGTGCCTCGAGTGGCTCAGGCAGTAGCGGTGGGAGTAGCAGTTCCACTCGGACCAGGCAGTCGCAGGACTCCAGGTCGTCCACATCTTCTTCTGCAAAGAAGACAGATCTCACATGCAATTTCTGTGGCAAACGAGGACACAAGCAGTCGGCGTGTAAACGCTATCTCACTGCAAAGAGTCTTTGTTTAGACACGGATTTTCGTGCATTCATTGCCAGCCGTGGCGATGCAGGTGATGATTCGTCGGAGGACGAATCTACCGCCAAACCGGTGTTGACCAAGAAGGTAATCTTTGACCTTACCCAACCTACTTCTGTTGATAAAGATGCTGACACATACATTCGGAAATATGTTTTCGATAGTGAACGCACACTCGGCACAGAAGGTTGTCCGTGTACATGTTCAAGCAAAGGATCGTGTGGGTTTGCTTGATACAGGCGCAACTGTTTGGATGACACCTAATCGTCATGCCTTTAGTTCGCTGACGTATACGAATGACGAGGACGTGGTGGAACTAGCGGATAGTCATACAATTCCAGTTTGTGGTTTTGGAGATGTATCTGTAGTTTTACCCAATGGGCGAATTAAGATAATACACAACGCACTTTATGTTCCTGATCTCGAAGACACACTTGCATCAGTGTGTAGTATCATTGGAGACTCCGGGGACATTGTGAGTTTCACCAAAGACAAGGTTATCCTCACGCATGGTGATACGGATGAACACGTTATTATTGGGCGACGGGAAAGAGATTTGTACTATCTCTATGCTGATGTTAGTACCGTCGGAACTCACCAACCGCGGCATGTGATTGCTCAACGAGCTAAAGCAGTAGCGGTGTCCGCAGAAGGTCTCGATCAGTCGATGGACTTTACGTCCGGTGTACGATCTTCTCACGCGATGGGTCTCGATGTAATGTCAGACAACAACATTCGTCAAACGAACGATGATGAATGTCAACGAGCATCTCAAGATACAGTTGGAGTGAGCACCAACTTATCGCCAGTGACAGTACACGAACTTGCAAAGTTACACCAGCAGTTTGGTCACATCCACTTACAGGACAATCTTTCGAACGGCAGAGAAGCTCAACATCAAAATGCCCAAGGTTGAACCGGATGCATTCAATCTTGTCAACAAATCAATTATGCAGAATTGTTTGGTCTGTAGTCGCACGAAGCTGAAGCAGAAGCCGATTTATTCTACAATAAGTCGAGCTCCGAGGAAACTTTTCCGTCTGTTTTCCGATGTCGTACGTTTAATCTACGACGGACAGAAGAAGAGATATTGGCAGATCATTGTCGACGAACAACCTCGTTTCATCACAATCTACTTCCTGAATCGAAAGAGTGATGCGGTGGATAGTATGATTCGACATATCGCTGATGTGGAAAATCGCAATCACCCATTACACGTTGCTGAACTACGTTCCGATTCAGGAGAATTGATTACTAAACGGTTGATCCAATGGTGCAATACCAAGATTCCTCGCATCCGCGTCCACCCAGCTCCTCCGTCAGTAAAGGAACTCGATGGTCTATCAGAGCGGAATATACAATCGATCAAGTATATGTCGGACGCGATGCTGCTACAAGCTGGACTACCACGAACACTTCAATTCGTGCAACTCTCCATCCTATACGCTGCGGTCGTCAAGAACGCTACTTTCCATTCAGCTGTGAATGCGATTCCGTACTGTGCTTACCTTGACAAGCGGATAGATTTGGCAACTATCCACGCCTTTGGAACACTCGTTAGTTTGTGGATCTCACACGAACAAAGGTTGGCGCGCAGAATCCGAGACAAGTCTGTGTTGAACAAAGCTGTGGTCTGGATCCTCAGGTTGTGTGTGTTGCTAATTCACGGGTTAATGTTTCTAAGAGATGAATAAAGAAGATTGCGAGTCACAAGTACTAGCGCAAGAGAATGCTCCTTGTGTGTATCGCCACAGGCTCCTTAAATAAGTGTACTGTCGTTTTGGCTTTTCCTTCCGGAAGATCTGGATCGAAGCAATAAGGTTTGACTCTTCTTCTCACAGGCGTAGCAAAGCATAATCATGCTAAGCTGTGCGTGAGATCTAGCTCTCCTCAACAGGATTGTTCTCACACATGATTCCCACGAACGCGTTAATCATATGTAAACCTTTGCTGTGATCTGATCCGGGCTTCACTTCTACAAGTGGATGATAGAAAAGTAATGACAGTTTACTATACCTATGGCTGCAATAAATATAACCCATGAAGAAATAACCGGAGGTATCCAAACTCGTAATAGATCATCATCTATATGCTTTAGTTCAATAGTTAGAAATGTTGCTCAGTGAAGAGTGACATTTCTGTATATCGGGCGTTTGTGTTTTTGTACTATCAATGACTGGATTGGCCAAGTCCATCAATCGAAATACTTAACAGTCTGAACTAGGTCTGTTTCTCGGATACAAGGGTGAAGACCTGAAGATCGTCATAGCACTCAATTTTCGGACAAACACAATAGGCGAATACTTCCATGTTACGTTCCACGAGGGAGTTTTTGTTGGTTATAATCCTACCCGACAGTTACTCGACGATCTTACGGTACAATATCCACTGAAGGCCGGGACATATTTCGATGTTGATCAAATACCAACCGGGGATCAGGGGGTGCAAGAGACGACTGTTGAGTTTGTCTCAGACAATTTCCCGATTTCTACCGTTGCAGACGAAGAAATCGATGAGGATATAAACGACGACCCCATATTACCGCTTAGAAGAAGCCGGTGACATGCATGTTGTTGAACATTTACATGGACTAGACGATGATGACCCAGACGATGCTGATTATGATCCAAATGCTGATTTATCGACTCCACAATCCATTACTGAAGAATCTCCGAATTTGTCTTCCGTATCTCCTGTAGAGGAATATGATGCACAACTCGAAAGTGATCTTCAATTCATTGGAGAAGATGTCGACGAAGCGTATGCAGCAAGAAAACGAAAACGTCAAGCAAGTGCAAATTTGTCGAACGCCAAAAGGAAACAAAATTCCTTGTTTACCCGGTCCGTTCCTAATATCGATTGGACCCTGAAGGCCGATTCCTCATATCCAACACAACCAATTGCGAATGGAAATATACGGACTGCACCAAAGACTCTTCGTGAGGCTTTATCACGATCCGATGAGGCTCCATTCTGGTTAGCGGCGATGAAGGAGGAAGTTACACAACTAGTCGGCAACAATACTTGGGCCGAAACGTTTTTACCTGATGGACGGAATTTATTATCGGGCAAATGGGTTTTCACATATAAGCTTGACGAACATGGCAATATTACTCGATTCAAAGCACGTTGGGTCGTACGAGGATTTTCACAGATTGAAGGATTGGATTTCGATGAAACCTATTCTCCAGTTACGAAAACGTCCACGATCCGTTTTCTGATTGCATTAGCAGCATTAGTCGGCATGATCATATTCCAGTTTGATATCAAGGGTGCATATCTCAATGCGATACTGGAAGAAGAGAACTACGTCGAACTCCCTCATGGTTTCGGACGAGTAGATTTCCAGAATCGACCCATCGTCTGCAGACTTATCAAAAGTCTGTACGGTCTACACCAGGCAGCTCGAGAATGGTACAAAACTCTTTGGAAACAATATCTCAGTGTTGGTTTCGTGCGGAATATTGCAGACATCTGTCATTTCTGGCGATACAATCCAACAAATAATACCCGCGAACACACTACCGTTCATGTCGATGATATACTACATTTTTCCACAGATCCAAACGCATATCATCGGTTTCAGACCAATTTGGAAACTTCGTTCACAGTAGGCAGTACTTCGAAGGCGAAATGGATTCTGAAAATGGAGTTATTGCAGACAACGGAAGGATATTTCCTTAGCAATTCATTGTACGTAAAGAAGATTCTCGAAGAAGCGAACTTATGGGGTACCAACATCAAACCGACCAAAACACCGATGTCAAAATCATATATCTTTGATGAGACCACACCAACACTGTCCGATGCCGAGGCAACACAATTTCGATCAATGTTAATGAAGATATCGTACGTGGCGACTAAGACACGACCGGATATTTCATACGCAGTCAATATTTTGGCACAACATCAGATTGATCCTCGACAGTCAGAATCAAAGGCTCTCTATCGATTACAACGATATTTACTCGGTACTTGGGATTACGGTTTACACTATACACGGACTGGTATCACGTCTCCGATACTAAGACCCGACGGTCTCTACATGTTTGATTCGGCTAACAACCCACAAGGTTATGCCGATGCAGACTGGGCGGGCGATGCAGATAGATACTCACGAACCGGTTACGTGGTAATGTTCGCTAATGCGGCAATCAGTTGGCAGTCGATTCGACAACAGACTATTGCAGCCTCGTCGTCGGAAGCCGAACTGTATGCGCTGAACGAACTATCGCGTGAGATGAAGTGGATGAAAAATCTTATGACGGGTATTGGAATTACGTCGTTCAATCCGCTCCGTTTATGGCAAGACAATCAATCCACCGAGTCTATCGCAAACAATCTGTTCAACAACAAACGGACCAAACACATGGACGTTCGCGAGAGATTTGTGAATCTCCAAGTTGAACAGAAACATCAGGAGTTACACCATATGGATACTTCTGATATGATCGCGGACATCTTAACTAAACCTCTTGGAAGTAAATTATACCTTAAACACAGGGGCTCGTTGGGGCTAGTCAGTCAGTCTTCACTTAATATACTATCTTGAACGACCGGCTGGCGATGTCCATACAACTCACCTTTATTTCAATAGAATATCAACTTCAGCATTTACAGAAAGTTATGATCGGTTGAGTGATACTCTCGGTTGTACCTATCTAATGACTGAGGGGGTGTGTTAAGTATTTCGATTGATGGACTTGGCCAATCCAGTCATTGATAGTACAAAAACACAAACGCCCGATATACAGAAATGTCACTCTTCACTGAGCAACATTTCTAACTATTGAACTAAAGCATATAGATGATGATCTATTACGAGTTTGGATACCTCCGGTTATTTCTTCATGGGTTATATTTATTGCAGCCATAGGTATAGTAAACTGTCATTACTTTTCTATCATCCACTTGTAGAAGTGAAGCCCGGATCAGATCACAGCAAAGGTTTACATATGATTAACGCGTTCGTGGGAATCATGTGTGAGAACAATCCTGTTGAGGAGAGCTAGATCTCACGCACAGCTTAGCATGATTATGCTTCGCTACGCCTGTGAGAAGAAGAGTCAAACCTTATCGCTTCGATCCAGATCTTCCGGAAGGAAAAGCCAAAACGACAGTACACTTATTTAAGGAGCCTGTGGCGATACACACAAGGAGCATTCTCTTGCGCTAGTACTTGTGACTCGCAATCTTCTTTATTCATCTCTTAGAAACATTAACCCGTGAATTAGCAACACACACAACCTGAGGATCCAGACCACAGCTTTGTTCAACAAGATTACCTTCTTGGTCAACACCGGTTTGGCGGTAGATTCGTCCTCCGACGAATCATCGCCTGCATCGCCACGGCTGGCAATGAATGCACGAAAATCCGTGTCTAAACAAAGACTCTTTGCAGTGAGATAGCGTTTACACGCCGACTGCTTGTGTCTGTCGAAGTTTGGTTTGAGGGCGATGTGATTTGATCAGTTTTAGTGCTGCTGATCTGGGACTTGCGCTAGAGATAGTCCTCAGGTTGATCTGTGTATGTGCAGAGTTTCGTGTTTCTCCAATCACGCTCTTGCGCCACAGCCACCCGAAATCTCATATCGCCACAGGCTCTTTGAATTGTGCAAACAATTCAAATATACTGTCGTTTCGGCTTTTATAATTAACCTGTGGCTATAGATCTATGGAAATATCTGATATAAACATTATTCTCTCGAATAGAGAGATATAGATCCCAGTGATCGTTCACAATAACCATTGTGAGCAGAACATGAAGATTAGCTATAATCTTGTCTACAATGACATGTTCTCTATGAGAAATAAGTATGTAGTACCTTGCATTAATATCATACGAGATGTACTCGAGTATGATATAACTGTCAGCAGCAAACTGATTAGCATCACATTCTTTCTCAAACGCGTGATCACTCGCAGAACTCTACTAGATTCCAATGAGTAAAGGAGGATGTCTTCATGACCAATAGTTACAAATGCCAGTTCTTTCATGTAATGTATGATTACGCATGAACTTGTCCCAGACGTCTCTGGTAAGGCTATTTCCCCTCAGTGTCGGTAGTGGATGAAGACTGGAGTAGCTAGTTCCATATATGTGCATGCATCAACAGTGTCCTCGTTTGCCACAGAAGTTGCATGTGAGATCTGTCTTCTTTGTAGAAGAAGATGTGGACGACCTGGAGTCCTGCGACTGCCTGGTCTGAGTGGAACTGCTACTCCCACCGCTACTGCCTGAGCCACCCGAGGCACCTTGCTTACGGCATTGAGCATTGGTGTGAGACGAGTTCGGATGCAAGGTACAAATATCCTCCGACTTCGCAACCTTGGCTTTCGCTTTCGCCTTCGCTTTCTTTGCCTTTGCCTTCATGGCCTTCTTTGTCCCATTAGGCCCACCCACCGGCATCCATGGTGACGTTGAGTTGGACCAATTGGTTGAGGTCGGTCAAGATATTTGACACTGTTTCGAAGTAATGCGTTGGCTTTTGGTGGAATGGTCGCGGAGCATTCGGATTTGCAGCATCAATTGGATCTTGTATTAACGCCGGTTCCCATTCGGCATACGCAGAAGTGATCATTTTTCCGAGAAAAGGTACAAGGGTCCGTAGTTCAATTGTCTGCATCGTGATTTTTGCGACTAACCGGTTTAGTAGATCCTTGATTACGAGTTCGTCCGGTAAAGAGTTCAGTTTGAGTTCAAACAACTCAGTGAGGTCAGTCACAAACTGCTGAAGGCTTTCTGCCGACTGACTGTTCGTACATTTCAGATCTACCAGCTGTTGCTCCCACATAGAAGATTCGATCGGAGCTTGTCCGCCAGCACTGAAAATTCGGCGAAGTCCATCGACTTTGCCTTTTGCTGACGCATAAGCTCTGACTCGATTCATGTCGCGTTTTGGGAAACATTCGCATAGAATTCCAACTGCGACGTTATTGTCCGCTTGTTGTGCACGGTAATCTTGCATCTCAGCACGATATTGCGTACGTAAGTGACTGTTGTGTGTGACGATCGCCAAATGTTCACGTAGTTCTGCTTCCCATTGTGCTCGTGCTTCGTTAGCAGCTCCGCCAGCAGCTCCGGCGATGACTATCGGACGCTGTGGGCGATTTCCCTCCGCTTCGTAATTTGGACTATCAGGAAGAGCCATTGGTTCTTGGAGAAGCATAGTGCCAGCGCCGTGTCGAAGTTTGGTTTGAGGGCGATGTGATTTGATCAGTTTTAGTGCTGCTGATCTGGGACTTGCGCTAGAGATAGTCCTCAGGTTGATCTGTGTATGTGCAGAGTTTCGTGTTTCTCCAATCACGCTCTTGCGCCACAGCCACCCGAAATCTCATATCGCCACAGGCTCTTTGAATTGTGCAAACAATTCAAATATACTGTCGTTTCGGCTTTTATAATTAACCTGTGGCTATAGATATATGGAAATATCTGATATAAACATTATTCTCTCGAATAGAGAGATATAGATCCCAGTGATCGTTCACAATAACCATTGTGAGCAGAACATGAAGATTAGCTATAATCTTGTCTACAATGACATGTTCTCTATGAGAAATAAGTATGTAGTACCTTGCATTAATATCATACGAGATGTACTCGAGTATGATATAACTGTCAGCAGCAAACTGATTAGCATCACATTCTTTCTCAAACGCGTGATCACTCGCAGAACTCTACTAGATTCCAATGAGTAAAGGAGGATGTCTTCATGACCAATAGTTAGAAATGCCAGTTCTTTCATGTAATGTATGATTACGCATGAACTTGTCCCAGACGTCTCTGGTAAGGCTATTTCCCCTCAGTGTCGGTAGTGGATGAAGACTGGAGTAGCTAGTTCCATATATGTGCATGCATCAACACACCCCCGCAGTCAAAGCTGCGGTAGACAATGAGGATATTGGTATGAGCGTTGAGTCGCACGTCTGTTTGTTGGTAATGTATGTATTAGTCAACAAGGGTCAAATCAGATTGACGTGTAAGACCAAGTGCGCGTGTGAATTTTGAAAATAGTTTGAATGTCAAGGGTTTTGTGAAAATATCAGCAATTTGGTTCTCAGTATCAATATCTCTGAGTTCCTGCTGCTTCTGCTCAATTTGAAGATTCACAAACTTTTCTCGAACATCCATGTGTTTAGTTCTGTGATCATTAAGCAGGTCATTGGCAATAGACTGTGTAGCGGTATTATCTTGCCAGAGGATCATGGGCTTACTTTTGGATGAAATACCAATGGTTGCCATGACCGTTTTCATCCACTTCATCTCACGTGATAATTCATTCAATGCATATAACTCTGCTTCAGTGGAAGAGCAAGTTATAACCTGTTGCTTTGTAGACTGCCAGCAAACAGCTGCATTGGCAAACATTACAACATATCCTGTCCTGGAATAGCGAGCAGGATCATTTGCCCAGTCTGCATCAGCATATCCCATAGGGATGTGTTCATTTGATGCAAACTCATATACACCATCAGAATGTACGTTGGGAGTGGGTATGTTGTTGCGTGTGTAATGCAAACCATAGTCCCATGTTCCCAATAAGTAACGATGCAGGCGAGCTAGTGCCTTTTGTTCGCAAACTCGTGGTTCAACCTGATGTTGTGCCAAGACATTGACAGCATGAGATAAATCAGGTCTGGTCTTTGTAGCTAGGTACGAGATTTTCATGAGTTCCGAGCGAAAAATAGTTGCATCATTTTTGCATAAAATAGGCAAGCTTGTTTCATGTTTGTAGTGAGAAGAAATAGGTGTTTTGGCTGGTTTAAGATTGGATTCCCATAATTTCAATCTCTGCAATATTTCCTTTGCATATTGAGCATTGGTTATGAAATAACCGTGAGTAGTTTTGATCAATTGCATTTTCAGAATCCATTTGGCTGTAGAGTGACTTCCGACCTTGAATGAGGAATTCAAGCCATCCATGAAGTCTTGGTAGCCATTTGGGTCTGGAGAGAAATGAAGAATATCATCTACATGAACAGTAGTGTGTTCACGTATTTTCACAGTGGAACTGTGAGTAGATGGTTTCATTTGCCAGAAATGACAAGCATCTGAAAGATCACGGATGTATCCCATGTCTTCATATTTTGCCCAGAGGCATTTGTACCATTCTCTAGCAGCTTGATGTAAACCATATAAGCTTTTGACAAGATAACAAACTAATGGATTGCCAGATTTGTCAGTCTCTGTAAATCCATGGGGCATTTCAACATAAACATCTTCCTCAAGTGATGCATTGAGATATGCTCCTGTAATGTCAAATTGATAGATGTGTAATTTGACAATTGCAGCAAGAGCAACTAGTAATCGAATTGTAGTGGTTTTCGCCACAGGAGAATAGGTTTTGTCGAAATCCATTCCCTGTATCTGGGAGAACCCTCTAACTACCCATCGTGCCTTGAATCGGATGATGTTGCCATCTTCATCAAGTTTGTATGAATAAACCCATTTGCCAGTGAGAAGGTTGTTCCCATTTGGCAAGATGCGTTTGTTCCATGTTCCCAAATTGATAAGTTGTTGATTTTCTTCACACATGGCTGCAAGCCAATATGGCCATTCATCAGGTCGCGACATAGCTTCCTGGACTGTTTTGGGAATACTTCTCAAGTGTCCTTGAGGTATAGGAATGTCGGGTGTACTCGATTTTGCTTTCTCATTTACATTGACATTGGGGATATTACGTCTCAACAAAGGATGTCTTCGCTGGGGATGAAATCTGTTTGTTGGAGTAACCATAGGTTGTTTGCCTTTAAGTTTGCGACGTTTGGCTTTGTGTGCAACAAATCCATAATCGTTGTCATCATCTTCACCAATCCATTGTAAATCTTCCAAATCACTTTGGGAATCATCTTCATTTTGTTCTTGTACGTGTGGTACAGAAAGTGGTACATAAGTGTCATCGTTCATGTTTAACGAATGGTTATAGTCATTGGTGGTATCGTGCTCGTCATCAACATTTGAATCATGTTGGGACATAGGAGTAACATGCATTTGTGAGATATCCATTCGATGATAAAATCGTTGGTTGGGATCCAACTCCTCATCAGATGAGGTGTTAGCGCTATCATCAGAATCTGAGTCTGTAGTATTGTCATTATCGCTATTCATATCAGGTAAATTTGAAATATCAAAATGTTGACCCTGAGGAATAGGATAGTGTTTGGTGAGGTCATTTAAAGTTTGTGATGTTGGGTTCAAGCCAACAAATACTCCCTCATGAAAAGTAAAATGAAAATATTCGCTTATGCGTTTGGTATTAAGATTCAAAGCATGAATGATTTTCATATCTTCACCCTTATAACCCAGAAATAGTCCTAGCTCTGACTTCTCTGATACTTTGCGACTAGACCTTTGTTCTGGAGAGATCCAGAGACTAACCAGGGTACCAAAGGTGTGAATGATTGCCGGATCAATCAGCTTGTCAAAGTAAACAGCATGTGGTACATTCTTAGTTCTAGAATGGTAAACACAATTTTTGACAGTCGCAGCATAAAGGATGGCAAATTTGATGAACTGTAAAGTATGTGGAAGACCAGCTGTTTTCAGCATAGACTTGTACATCTCTTTCATTGAACAGACATTCCGTTCAGCAAGACCATTTAGCTCTTTGACTGATGCAGGTGAAGGATGGGCATGTATGCGTGGTACCTTGTTACTGCACCAAGTCAAGAATTGGTTTGACAATAGTTCTCCTGAATAGGATCTCACTTCATAGACGTGAAGTGGCAGAAATCTATTTTCAACATCTGCGATGTGTCTTAGCATACTATCAGAGGCTTCGCTCTTCCGTTGCAAGAAGTAGATTGTGATGTGAGAACTGTATTCATCTACGATAATCTGCCAGTGACCTATTGTTTTGCCATTTCGGACAATTGGTACTGCATCAGTATGTAGGCGATATAATTTCCTCAGTGCTGGACTTAGCGTTGAGTAAATTGGAGTTTGTACAGCCTTAGTCTGATTGCAAATTATGCAGTTCTGTAAAATAGACGAGTTAATAAAATCAAGTGCATCACTCCTGACTTTGGGCAGTTTCTTTCCCAGAGAATGTAAAGTTTGCACGATTTTCCGCAAATGTATGTGACCAAATTGCCGGTGTAATCTAGCGAATTTGTTGATGGTCACAGCTGAAACGTTGTTTACTCCATTATCAGCAATTGTTTGGGAGTATAGACTTAATGTTGCAGATGAAGCTCCGTCTAAAACTTCACCCCCGTCATTTCTAGTTTTGTTAGAATCTTTTGGGAAAACATTGTTATCCTTCACTGTGTCAAACCTTACACCAGACGTGGTTGTCTGCTGCTCTTGGGCAGTGTTTGTAGTGGTACTAGGTAAAACATTCTGTTTGCCAACAGAGAGTGCAGAATAAGAAAGATTCGTCAAAATAGCTGCACCTATTTTGGAAGAGTGTTTAAGTAATGGATTAGTGGTATCCAAACTTCCATGAAGATAATATAAACCTCCACGTCTTAAACCAATGGTAACACATTGTTCAGTTCGTCTGTTTGACAAATAGACTTTGTCTTTGGTGAAACTGACTATATCACCTTCATCCCCGATGATGCTATAGACAGATATAAGTGTATCCTCTAAATCGGGAACAAAAAGTGCATTTTGAATGTGTTTTATTGAACCATTTGACAAAACAAGTGCAATATCTCCATAGCCTTTAATAGGAATGGGATGATTGTCTGCCAAGTAAACATCTCCTGCATCATTGTTAAGTATTTCGATTGATGGACTTGGCCAATCCAGTCATTGATAGTACAAAACCACAAACGCCCGATATACAGAAATGTCACTCTTCACTGAGCAACATTTCTAGCTATTGAACTAAAGCATATAGATGATGATCTATTACGAGTTTGGATACCTCCAGTTATTTCTTCATGGGTTATATTTATTGCGGCCATAGGTATAGTAAACTGTCATTACTTTTCTATCATCCACTTGTAGAAGTGAAGCCCGGATCAGATCACAGCAAAGGTTTACATATGATTAACGCGTTCGTGGGAATCATGTGTGAGAACAATCCTGTTGAGGAGAGCTAGATCTCACGCACAGCTTAGCATGATTATGCTTCGCTACGCCTGTGAGAAGAAGAGTCAAACCTTATCGCTTCGATCCAGATCTTCCGGAAGGAAAAGCCAAAACGACAGTACACTTATTTAAGGAGCCTGTGGCGATACACACAAGGAGCACTCTCTTGTGCTAGTACTTGTGACTCGCAATCTTCTTTATTCATCTCTTAGAAACATTAACCCGTGAATTAGCAACACACACAACCTGAGGATCCAGACCACAGCTTTGTTCAACACAATAGTTACGAATCGTTGCTTAACACATTTCTTTGGACAACAACGACAAGATGGGTTCAGGATTGAATGACGCCACATCTTCGCGGCCGAAGCCATTCACCGGTAAAACGCTGCAGGATTTCGATCTGTACATGGAACAAGTGCAGACTTACGCAAACTTACGTGGCGGCACTGGCACTATGCTTCTCCAAGAACCAATGGCTCTTCCTGATAATCCGAATTACGAGGCGGAAGGAAATCGCCCACAGCGTCCGATAGTCATCGCCGGAGCTGCTGGCGGAGCTGCTAACGAAGCACGAGCACAATGGGAAGCAGAACTACGTGAACATTTGGCGATCGTCACACACAACAGTTACATACGCAATATCGTGCTGAGATGCAAGATTACCGTGCACAACAAGCGGACAATAACGTCGCAGTTGGAATTCTATGCGAATGTTTCCCAAAACGCGACATGAATCGAGTCAGAGCTTATGCGTCAGCAAAAGGCAAAGTCGATGGACTTCGCCGAATTTTCAGTGCTGGCGGACAAGCTCCGATCGAATCGTCTATGTGGGAGCAACGGCTGGTAGATCTGAAATGTACGAACGGTCAGTCGGCAGAAAGCGTTCAGCAGTTTGTGACCGACCTCACTGAGTTATTCGAACTCAAACTGAACTCTTTACCGGACGAACTCGTAATCAAGGATCTACTAAACCGGTTAGTCGCAAAAATCACGATGCAGACAATTGAACTACGGACCCTCGTACCTTTTCTCGGAAAAATGATCACTTCTGCGTATGCCGAATGGGAACCGGCGTTAATACAAGATCCAATTGATGCTGCAAATCCGAATGCTCCGCGACCATTCCACCAAAAGCCAACGCATTACTTCGAAACAGTGTCAAATATCTTGACCGACCTCAACCAATTGGTCCAACTCAACGTCACCATGGATGCCGGTGGGCCTAATGGGACAAAGAAGGCCATGAAGGCAAAGGCGAAGAAAGCGAAGGCGAAAGCGAAAGCCAAGGTTGCGAAGTCGGAGGATATTTGTACCTTGCATCCGAACTCATCTCACACCAATGCTCAATGCCGTAAGCAGGGTGCCTCGAGTGGCTCAGGCAGTAGCGGTGGGAGTAGCAGTTCCACTCGGACCAGGCAGTCGCAGGACTCCAGGTCGTCCACATCTTCTTCTGCAAAGAAGACAGATCTCACATGCAATTTCTGTGGCAAACGAGGACACAAGCAGTCGGCGTGTAAACGCTATCTCACTGCAAAGAGTCTTTGTTTAGACACGGATTTTCGTGCATTCATTGCCAGCCGTGGCGATGCAGGTGATGATTCGTCGGAGGACGAATCTACCGCCAAACCGGTGTTGACCAAGAAGGTAATCTTTGACCTTACCCAACCTACTTCTGTTGATAAAGATGCTGACACATACATCGGAAATATGTTTTCGATAGTGAACGCACACTCGGCACAGAAGGTTGTCCGTGTACATGTTCAAGCAAAGGATCGTGTGGGTTTGCTTGATACAGGCGCAACTGTTTGGATGACACCTAATCGTCATGCCTTTAGTTCGCTGACGTATACGAATGACGAGGACGTGGTGGAACTAGCGGATAGTCATACAATTCCAGTTTGTGGTTTTGGAGATGTATCTGTAGTTTTACCCAATGGGCGAATTAAGATAATACACAACGCACTTTATGTTCCTGATCTCGAAGACACACTTGCATCAGTGTGTAGTATCATTGGAGACTCCGGGGACATTGTGAGTTTCACCAAAGACAAGGTTATCCTCACGCATGGTGATACGGATGAACACGTTATTATTGGGCGACGGGAAAGAGATTTGTACTATCTCTATGCTGATGTTAGTACCGTCGGAACTCACCAACCGCGGCATGTCGATTGCTCAACGAGCTAAAGCAGTAGCGGTATCCGCAGAAGGTCTCGATCAGTCGATGGACTTTACGTCCGGTGTACGATCTTCTCACGCGATGGGTCTCGATGTAATGTCAGACAACAACATTCGTCAAACGAACGATGATGAATGTCAACGAGCATCTCAAGATACAGTTGGAGTGAGCACCAACTTATCGCCAGTGACAGTACACGAACTTGCAAAGTTACACCAGCAGTTTGGTCACATCCACTTACGGACAGATCTTTCGAACGGCAGAGAAGCTCAACATCAAAATGCCCAAGGTTGAACCGGATGCATTCAATCTTGTCAACAAATCAATTATGCAGAATTGTTTGGTCTGTAGTCGCACGAAGCTGAAGCAGAAGCCGATTTATTCTACAATAAGTCGAGCTCCGAGGAAACTTTTCCGTCTGTTTTCCGATGTCGTACGTTTAATCTACGACGGACAGAAGAAGAGATATTGGCAGATCATTGTCGACGAACAACCTCGTTTCATCACAATCTACTTCCTGAATCGAAAGAGTGATGCGGTGGATAGTATGATTCGACATATCGCTGATGTGGAAAATCGCAATCACCCATTACACGTTGCTGAACTACGTTCCGATTCAGGAGAATTGATTACTAAACGGTTGATCCAATGGTGCAATACCAAGATTCCTCGCATCCGCGTCCACCCAGCTCCTCCGTCAGTAAAGAACTCGATGGTCTATCAGAGCGGAATATACAATCCATCAAGTATATGTCGGACGCGATGCTGCTACAAGCTGGACTACCACGAACACTTCAATTCGTGCAACTCTCCATCCTATACGCTGCGGTCGTCAAGAACGCTACTTTCCATTCAGCTGTGAATGCGATTCCGTACTGTGCTTACCTTGACAAGCGGATAGATTTGGCAACTATCCACGCCTTTGGAACACTCGTTAGTTTGTGGATCTCACACGAACAAAGGTTGGCGCGCAGAATCCGAGACAAGTCTGAACTAGGTCTGTTTCTCGGATACAAGGGTGAAGACCTGAAGATCGTCATAGCACTCAATTTTCGGACAAACACAATAGGCGAATACTTCCATGTTACGTTCCACGAGGGAGTTTTTGTTGGTTATAATCCTACCCGACAGTTACTCGACGATCTTACGGTACAATATCCACTGAAGGCCGGGACATATTTCGATGTTGATCAAATACCAACCGGGGATCAGGGGGTGCAAGAGACGACTGTTGAGTTTGTCTCAGACAATTTCCCGATTTCTACCGTTGCAGACGAAGAAATCGATGAGGATATAAACGACGACCCCATATATTACCGCTTAGAAGAAGCCGGTGACATGCATGTTGTTGAACATTTACATGGACTAGACGATGATGACCCAGACGATGCTGATTATGATCCAAATGCTGATTTATCGACTCCACAATCCATTACTGAAGAATCTCCGAATTTGTCTTCCGTATCTCCTGTAGAGGAATATGATGCACAACTCGAAAGTGATCTTCAATTCATTGGAGAAGATGTCGACGAAGCGTATGCAGCAAGAAAACGAAAACGTCAAGCAAGTGCAAATTTGTCGAACGCCAAAAGGAAACAAAATTCCTTGTTTACCCGGTCCGTTCCTAATATCGATTGGACCCTGAAGGCCGATTCCTCATATCCAACACAACCAATTGCGAATGGAAATATACGGACTGCACCAAAGACTCTTCGTGAGGCTTTATCACGATCCGATGAGGCTCCATTCTGGTTAGCGGCGATGAAGGAGGAAGTTACACAACTAGTCGGCAACAATACTTGGGCCGAAACGTTTTTACCTGATGGACGGAATTTATTATCGGGCAATGGGTTTTCACATATAAGCTTGACGAACATGGCAATATTACTCGATTCAAAGCACGTTGGGTCGTACGAGGATTTTCACAGATTGAAGGATTGGATTTCGATGAAACCTATTCTCCAGTTACGAAAACGTCCACGATCCGTTTTCTGATTGCATTAGCAGCATTAGTCGGCATGATCATATTCCAGTTTGATATCAAGGGTGCATATCTCAATGCAATACTGGAAGAAGAGAACTACGTCGAACTCCCTCATGGTTTCGGACGAGTAGATTTCCGGAATCGACCCATCGTCTGCAGACTTATCAAAAGTCTGTACGGTCTACACCAGGCAGCTCGAGAATGGTACAAAACTCTTTGGAAACAATATCTCAGTGTTGGTTTCGTGCGGAATATTGCAGACATCTGTCATTTCTGGCGATA
>JAHLKD010000154.1:0-57565 GCA_025526935.1 Cladochytrium replicatum | reverse complement strand
CCAAGTGTTTTCACTGTTGGTACAGCTGCATCTTTCAAAACAAATTGGGCAGATGGTAAAACTGGGGAAGCTTGTTGTGATGCCGAGTCCTTTGGTCCAAGCTCTTGCATATCGGAGTGCTGATCGTCAGATGATGATGACACTGCAAGTAATGCTCGAATCTGATCACGATCCCTCTTCAATCTGTCACATTCAGCAATTGATAAATCCAAAGCTTCACGCAATTTGTGGTTGGCCCTGCATTCTGCTCGCCACAGACCACAAAATCGATCTGCCAACGTTGGAGGTCCATTTTCGTTTTGTGAAGAGACCTCGCTCCCACGCCCGCTCTGCTGCGCCATTTCGCCGTCGGGTATGTTGGCGCGATCCAAACGAGTGCGAAGACTGGCTCCGGCAGCCTTCACTGAGGCCAATTCCGCCTCTACCAGTTCGGCCTCGATGCGGAGTTGGCTGGCAAGCTCTTGGGACACCTTCAACTGCTTCTCCAAGTCATCCAGAGCTGAAACTCGCTTTGCCTCCACCGATCGAGCCGTCTCTAGCTCCGCTGCAGCACTGGCTGCCTTGCGCCGTGCTTCCGCTGCATTCTCCTGTGCAACGCGAAGCTCTCGACAAGCACTAGCCAGTTCCTGCTGCAGGTCTGCCAAGTTTTGGCCAATTCCATCATGGTTCGATAAATCGGCATCCCAAAAATCGGTCTGGGTCTGGGAATCAGTCCAACGCTTCTCTCCATCGTCCTCGACATCAGGAACATCAATGGGATCAAGCTGATCCGTCGCCAGAACCAAGTTATCCGCAAGCGCCGAGCACTGCATCACAAGTGCATCGTTCTCGATTTCAAGCTGCTCGAGCGATACGGCCGATTCAGCGCGTCCCTCTTCACGCGCACGGTTTAGCAATTCCACAAGTGCATTCGGGACAGCGATCTGGCCAGATCCAATACTGGCCAAAAATCCAGCAACGTCCTCCAATGAATACATCAACAAAAACGCATTCCTCCACGCATTGCGAGGTTCCCCCAAGCGCTCCGCAAGATGCCGCAATCGTTCCCGAGGTTCCAAAGGCTGTCCAACATGAGCCCTCGCCAAGCGATCCTGAACCCTCGAAGTTGTCGACATATTGTGCTCAGAAAAATGCGTAAAATAATCGAAACTGATCGCCCGTAATTCTGAGTAATCAGGGAAGTGTTTGTGTAGCCGGTAATACGTTCCTGAGTGAACGCACAAAAAGGTCCAAAAATGGTGGGTCCCGGATGAAACCACCACCTGTTAAAAACCAAGGGCTTCTCCTGGCAGCGGTAGGGCGTCTTTAGCTGTACTGTAGCTAGCACAACAGCTCCAGGTTCCGTCTCTTGGCCCAGTACCTGTTCTCCCAGGTGTGTATATGCCTAATACTCCGACAGGCTGTACACTACACCCAAGCTGGTCAGGCAACCAGGGAATGCTGTGGTCAAAGACATTGGTCACATCAACTCCTATATTCAAGTGAACAGTGCGTGTGGGCATACCTGTGGTCAAAGACATTGGTCACATCAACTCAAAGGACCAAGCCACACCACATTCCCCACTAAATGCCAAGATCACTCCACACAGGACCTGCCAAACATGGATATAAATACATGAAATACAAGTCCATAAATAAGAATGAAGAGGGATTGACAAAAAAACTCTCAGGTCAAAGAGAAAAAAGACAACCCAAAGGATAACCCATTAGCAAACAGTCTGATATGCTAGTTTTTAACAGTTGGCGACTCCTTCATGCTTTCCAACCATCGGAATCATCTGCAACAGCAAGTCCTGTAGCTCCCATTCTTTCGTGATGAAGTGGGCAGTAATTCCAAGAAAAGAAATCTGGTTCTTCAATGTCCAACAGTCAGCTGTTATTGATACATTTGAAGGCGAACCACCTTTAACGAGCTCCTTCTGCCTATCGTAAAGATCCATCTCCTTTTGCTTCACTGCTTTTGCCGTCTTTGGTGTATAGTTTGGCTGAAAAGTCTTCAGCATGCTGACAAGGAACTCATTCTCCACAACAGTAAAACCCTGATTGTCTGCAGCAATCCAGTCCAAAATCACTCTGCTTGCATTTAGCAACCAAAGCACGTTCTCAGTCCATTATCAACCTTATAGTAATCCTTTGCTATGCTGCCTCGACCACCTCTACAGTCCCACATGCTATCAACATCTGCATCTGATGAAAGCATTGATGGTTGAACTGATCCAGCTGCTGGCTCCTGTCGCACTGAGGAGTCAGAAAACTAACGTCGGCAGGAAGCTCTGGTGCACACTGAGAAGCCAGACCCAACTCTCTGGAGTCATTGGAAGAAGATGTTGTGCCGGGTTCTCGAGGGCATACATTTGGTCAATGGACACCGACCTGACCTGAAAGACCTGAAAACCCACAGATCCTTAGGTAAATCAGCATTGTGTGAGAAGGGTATACTGCGTTACTCCGTGCTTGAGTAGAGTCGATCCTGTTACTCATATACCCCATTCATCCATTGAGCGTAACTTTAAACAGATACGTGATTACTAAACTACTGGTTCCAATAAGTAAACATTACTCTGATTACTAAATAGTGCTTCAATCAGACAATGGATTCTTTGTCCTAATTGAGAACAAAGAATACGCTTGGATTGATGACACTTAATATATATTATTTATTATTACTATATGTGGTAACATCATAGAAGACAATTAAGTACACGTTCTTACCATCATAAATACATATTACTCTTCCCAAGTAAACAATTGTTATCAACTTAACAATAATAACCAACACGTCACTCTGCATAAACAACAAATAATACGTGTGACAGGTGCCGCTCAGATACCACCTGATCCAGAACCAGAGCATTCGTACTCTTAAACTAAAGTTTGGCGGGTCTGGGTCGGGTCCGAGTTAGAGAGTCAAACCAAAAAAAACTCGAATGTTTGGTGTGTGTATGTCCGGGGACCTCACTGTGGGTAGCAGCGCCAAACCGGACTGCAGTTATCGAAACCGACCCTGACCCTGTCTGTTTTGCGTTTTAACTTGAACTAGAAGAAAGCATAAAAAAATCTCGACTGTGTCTTCTTGGAAAGTGTCCGCGTGGACAGAAAGTGCAGCTCTCGAGCTCTGTTGTGGATAGAAAAAGTTTGTTACAAAACCTCAATTGTCATCTTGGAAAGTGTCTGCGTGGACAGAAAAAACAAATGGCTTCCTTCTATCTCTTTGTATGAGATCAGGTTTTACACCGGTCTAAAGCTCGACCTGATAAGGGTTTTACTTCTGGACCCGATACCTGACCCGGATCCGACCCAAAAACCTTTCCTGAAAGCCCGCCTATCGGATCGGGTATATTTTGTCAGTGGACCTGAACCCGACCCGGAAGACCCGAAAACCTGCCGATCCCTATCTTAAACTCAACCAAAACCGAATTTCGAGTGCGGGAGCCACTTTACTTGGGCAAGCATTGCGTGAGAACGTGACCTTGCTGAACCAATAGTCACAAATGCCGGGCCTTTTCTCAATTTTATCTGTGAACTACAACTCCCCGAGAAAGTTATTCCCATGTGACTTTCTTCTCATCGCGCCATGCGCAACAGTATATATTAATCTCATTTGCAGCGTAAAGGAAGAAGTTCGGAAAAATAAGTGACAGATATTCACATGTAAGACTGGTGATTGCTCGAATCGAGTGAATTTACTAGCAGCGTGCAACACCTAGCCTTAAGACCGGGAACTTGCTGGCCCTGGTGTGTAGTGGTGGTTAAGGGTCTGAAGAAGGGGTCCAAGAAACTTTAAAATTGTGGGCACAGGTGGCAAAGGGGCCAACCGGCTCACGGGCTTACCAATATGGGTGTATTGGGGTTCGCTGCCCGCGCATTGCTCTGTCTTGCATGTTCAGTAGCCGCCGCACCGCCAGCTTGGATACCTTTCAACACTACCCACTTCAAGCGTCACCAAACAATTTACACTCCTTCAAACAAGCCAGTTGAGCTGCTCTGGACCTTATCGGATGACTTGTTAGCAATAACTATTGGGGTTGCTTCAAATTCCTCTGCTGGGTGGCTCGCAGTTGGATTCTCGGAGACTAGCGGTTTGGAAATGAAGCTCTTTCCGTTGTTTTGTTGTCTTATTTCGGAATGTAGGGATGAAGGGGGCGGATATAGCGCTAGGATACGTCAACGAGACGTCAGTGAGTCTGCAGGGCTGCCATGCTCCCTTAACTTCCACTTAGCGTTACCAATTTCAGAATCAGTTTGTCCTCGAGGACCGTTTCACCTCCCATTTTGTCAAACCAGTCCTGGATGACAAGCAGAATCTGAACCTCATTGGATCGTGGACCAGCAACAGTTACATCGCATTTACATTCTCAAGGCGTACTATCCTAGCGGACTGCTCGAACAAACAGGATCGCAACCTCTATGTGGCTCCAAACACCAGACAGAATGTTCTCGTCGCATTCGGGACGTCTATGAAATTTGAACAGCACGGTCCAACAGACCGTGGATCCGCTCTTGTCGATCTGCACTCTTCGACAGACGCTGTCTCGAGCCTTTTGGTGAATCCGCCTGTTGGAAACATCAGCCTTATCCCGTTCGATGTGGTATCTCCACCCACTGATGTCCCTGCAACCGGAACGGCGTATTGCTATTCGTTCTTTGAAGCACCAACTGATGCGAAATATCACGTCATCCAAGAAATCCCAGTCATCCAAGATCCTCGAGTCCATCATCTGTGAGTTTAGTGCACTTGATCGACATTTGTATTGATGGTCTATTTAAAGGATCATCTATGCCTGCGACGGACCTCTGACGAGCTTGTTTAACGCCGGGACACCGAAGGTTTTGTGCGGAATTACTAATCCGTGCCTTCGATTTTTTGCAGAATGGGCACCGGTACAGCCGATTCCAGGGAGAAAGATGCTTCTAAACCTAAAGAAATTTGTATCCATAGGGAATTGGGAACCGTACATACCCCCAAGAATTCGCGAAACCACTTGGTGCGGGAGATTTATCAGCCAGGTATTTAATGCTTGGTATGTGCTCGTCTGTTTCGTCATTTTCCATAATTAACTTGAGCAGAGGTTCACTACAATCAAGTCAGCCCAACTGGCTTCAATGATCCAGGAGCGGGATTTCGACTGATGCTGTCGACAACATTACGCGACAATGATCTTGGTATCTTGGCGATTGGAATGGCACCAACTGCGATCGACGTCATAGCTGCAGGGTACGTAGTAACCTGAAAGCCGTAGGCAATCTACTTATCAACACCAATGTTGACACTTTCAGAGTGATGACGAAGAAGACGTACGACACGCCAAGTGAATGCACCCAGTATCTATCCCAGAGTGTTACGGTGAGAGCACAAGGACGTATTTTGCGATAAATTACTGAATAAATAAAGCTCAACGGCGTTTTTTTGCACATGCACAAGCGTGGCTACGCAGCCGAAGCGTCAATCATTCGCCTAGGAACAAATCAAACAAAGGGTCTTGTGCAGCAGGTAAGCATGGACCCCATCCAAACTCTCCGTGATGATTCGCTAATAAATTCGACATGACCATAGAACTACTTCGACTTCAACTCGCAGGGTCTCATCCCACTTTCCCCGACAAAGATCAATCCCGGTGACCGGTTCTTGATGACTTGCCTGTGGGATTCGAGAAATGAAACCACTCCGACCTCAGGTGGCTACTCCTCTGATCAGGAGATGTGCTTCGGATTCTTGGAGTACTACCCACTCCAGGCACTCCAATTGGGCTGGCGCTATCCTGGAAGCAACCAGATATTCTGTCCTCGCGGCAATGGATCGAATATCATCTCGTCCAAGGGTATCAGGGAGAACTTGTCACCTGATCCTGACTGGTGTCCTATCCTTGCGGCTCCTGCCTCTGCCGCAGGTCATGGAGTTCAAGTTCGCGGTTGGAGTTCAAATATGTTATTTCCTATTTTGATTGCCATCATCTTTTTGTTTTCTCTGTTTTAACCCCCGCTTGAGGCTTTTAGCAAGTGGTCGTTTATTGTCGCATAAGCTCTCATTTCCTCATGTTTTCAGTGCAATTATTCATGTCCGCTCTATGGCTGATCATATTAAGAAACTGCGAACGATTTACTGCGGTGGCAGTTATGGACATGACCTCCTAATGAGGAACCCGATTATGTGTTGGCGCTGGTTACAATATTGCTCTTCTGTGTAAACTAATCAACAATCTCATCGAACTGAACAAGAACAGTCGCATGACAGGGTCTCCGTCTGGGTCAAAAATGATATGACTTGCTGCCATAGTTCAATCGACGTTCCTACGTTCTTCACACTCGCTTCGGTTAGGATTGCTTTAACGTAATCCAATCGATGTTGACGGTCTCGACGAAGTCTCGTTCATCAGGGGTAAAGCAATGTCGTTCCAACGCTGTTTCGTAAAAGCCTCGGTTGATCGACGTTCGCTGGGAGATTTTGAACTGCTCCCCATTGCGAGCGTGTCCGTCTTTGAGTGTTCTTGTAATCCCCAAACACAATCCTGCTGGACATTAGCTCCAGGACACTACTCTAGATACTCCTTCAGACAAACCCGGTATGATCCTAAGCAAGACAGCATCGAACTGGAGTACGCCAAATCTCCAAGCGATATCCCTGCAATAAATGCACTGGCAACTTAAGTAACAGGTAAGGCACCTCCAAATTACGGAAAGCATGAGTATCATCTTGAAGACTGGAGGAATCTCTGGTGCGAGAAACGCAACTAACACACCGGAGACAACCACATTTTGGCGGGAATTTCATTCAAAGTCGCTCTATTATTCTATGTACAAAATCTCTAGCAAACCGAAATTGACAGCTTTAACAGCATAGAGGGGAGAGGCAGACGTGGTTCTAACAGTGTGGGCTGTAGTCGCAGCACCAAAGAACTTGATGTAACGAAGAGGAATCTGATGTGGAGCTGGACGGCGAAGAGCCCAAGCAAAAGTTCTTCTTCAAAGCTTGGATGTTTTTCTTAAGGACACAAGAGGGGAAATGAATGGTACTGAGTGGAAAGAGTATAAGATGTCCTCTTGCACACATCAAATATGGTCTGATGCAACTTTCATTTAAGATACCTTGAAACACTTGTTCAACAGGACGAAGAGATCAATTGGAACGAGCATCAAGTAATTGGAAAACTTGGAAATAGGAAGAGGAAGGTTGAAAAGGCTGGAGAGGATAATATTGATGACCACTTTGATGAAGGGATTGAGGAGGAAAATGAGGAGCCAGACGATGAACTTGAGGATCGTGAAAACTATGTTGAAGGTGAAGACAGAGCAGATGTTGGAGGTTTCTTTGTTCTGTTAATACAGATTATAATTAAGAATCGCCATGTCATTTCGCAATTTTTTTAGACGCATGGGCTGGTCAATAATCCAGTGGGCAGACGGAACACTATCTCCTGAGCTCATGCTTTCTTGCAAACGCGGTCAATTATTTTCTGGTTAAAGTTGTGATCTATTTTTTGATTAGATTGAGATTTTATTGGATGTTCGTGACCCAAATCAATAGGTTTAAATTGTATAGCGATCGTGGTTTTCCAACGTCCAACCCAAACGAATGCCAATTGGAGGGTTTTGGGCGTGCAATTCCCACAGTGGTTCAGTTGTGGCAGTGGTATGTAAGATCATCGGTCACGTGCCACTCGTCCAACCTTCCACTCGAGCGTAGCCAATGGTGAGTGGAGAGACGGACGAGCACAAGACACGGAGGGACGATGCACGTTGAGAAGTGGATGGAGCCTGTTGCTGTTGCACGATATAGATGGAGAGGTGGATGGACGGATGGATGGATTGAGCAGCGATGATGGATGAATTGGAGAGCATGTTGTTCCCGACTTGCTGGTGTTAGAGTGCTGGGGCTGACCACCACGTATGTTTCGTTCAATAGCCGTCCAACAAGTCCTTCCGCACAAAGCGCATCCTCGGCAGGAAAGCTAAGCAGAACCGCCCCATCCCCAACTGGATCCGCTTCCGGACCGACAACACCATTCGGTAACTTGGAAAAATTCTGGTTGCCCCGTTTTCTTTTGTATATAACTCGTTTTCACAGGTACAATTCGAAGAGGAGGAACTGGCGCCGCACCAAGCTCAACCTCTAAACGATTTTTCGACTCTCTATTTTTAACGGTGGTTTGGTTGGAAGGTCGGGTGAGGGAGAAAAGAATTTGCTCTTGGTTTGGAGTAGGGACTCTCGGGGGTCGCGCCTTTGGCTGAGACGATTTCATTGTTCACATATGTAGTTGAGAGAAAAACACAATTCTTTCGCGCAAATCCCACCGATGCCCACCCGAACTGAAGATACTTCGATGTCTATTTCAATCCGCAATCCCGGTGGGAGAAACTTGGTACAGCTTCTCGCGGTAGGTGCAATAGGTTAAAACACTCTCTGCCTGCGCAACACCATCTAGACCATCGTCCTACCGAACAATGGTGAAACGAGAGGAATGAAATTTGCGACAGGAAGGGAAACAAAGCTTTTCGGTGCGGGAGACTTCTCATGGCACCATTTGTGCGCTTTAATTGTAGATGGAACAAGATTGCTCGATCTGAACATGAGGAATGCTAATGCAGCTGGTAACCGAGCACCATGTATGTATCCAGTCCACTCAATCATTTCTCCAAAATAATGTGGTGCTGCCAAAACAAAATCATCAATTCACATCGTTTATCTACCAAGTAATCGCATAGATTACTTCTTGTGGAAGGAGGTACACTCAGCCGTCAAGCACAACCAAGTCCTCGTAAATACCTCCCAAGAGTAATATTTTCGAGTGTAGAAAACCACACCATCTGCTATGAAGAGCTCGTCTTTTCGGAATCACGCCGCTAGTGCAGCTGGGACCGAGCAGCAAGCGTGTACTAGATTAGTTCCCCAAAATAATGTGGAGCTGGGCAGTAAACCCGACATCAGCAAACAAAAGACATAAATCCCCCAAAAAACTTCTCTCAGTCTCGTACCGGCCATATAATCCCATAGAAACCATCACGGGATGACGTGCGTCCGGCCATCAAACACAACCCCCTCCCTGTCGTCGCTCTTCTTGTTGTCCGGCTGTTTTCTCAGCTCACGCATTGCATAATCACTCGTGATGTTTATCCACATCCCAACCGCAAAGATCCCGATGAAGACCCAGAACTTCCAGTCGTGCTCTTCCTCTCCTTAATAATCCCCCACGAATCCCGCCGTCCGGCCGTTGAGATACCCAGTGAGCGCATTGCATTCCATCGATAAGAACAAGATGTCGCGAAAGTGTGGTTTTTATGGGGTAGATGAAGGCACGGTGGAAGTAGTGGTCGACGTAGAGCGACCGATGGTGTAGCGTGTCGGGAGTGATTCGGGAGTGATTCGGGAGTGACAGTGACGGAGTAAGGAGTCAAAGCGAACGATAGGATGAATGCAACAGGCGGGACGGTTTCGAACAGCATCCAGGCGAGACGACCTGGGACGGAAAACCCGTAGCCGAACTATTCAAACTTGCCGAGCCCGGGAGGATGCGTGAAGGAGAAGTAGAATATGAGGAAGTAGCACAGGCCGAGAAGCGCTTGAACGAGAGACAGTAAAGGAACGAGTTCGTACTCGCTGGATAGTGCGAACGTGGCACGACGGACAGAGAAAGTGGATATCGACGAACGGAGATGGAGTTGATTTGTAGTTTATTCTATTATTATATGAAATTGTATGGGAACAGACAATTTTACCACGGCTGTTGGCTGTTGCTTGAGATCAATTTTGCGCTCTACAGAGATCTGTGCTGCCCAAAAATCTTTTCGACGTTTATATTGTAAACCCATAAATCTGAAAGTCATTTCAGGTTCAGTATGGCTTCACCCTGCAATCAACGTTCGAGCAAAACCAAAGACAATTTTTCAAACTACTCACCTTTTGTCGCTCCAGAGCCCTCCGAAGCGTGGTAACCATGCAGGATCGTCACTCGCTGGATCTGAACCGAATCAGTGGACAACCACGCCCTGCTTTGACTTCCAAACACACCTGACACATTCTTTGTTCGCCAAAAAGCCTCTACATCCACTCCTATTTCTCTCGATGTTTTTGCCGGCTGCGATTCGGTCACATCATCGACCTGCAACCACGGAGGCACCGCGGTTTCATCATGGACTGTTTTCTGGCCAGGCTGAAGCGGCCGACGCTCGATTGAAGAGAGACCTGGAAAATACTCAGCAATTAGTGCTAAATACATGCCACGCGCATTGAACATACCTTTACCAAATGCTTTGACGGTATATTTCGACGTTCCGCCTCCGCTATGGTCAAGCATTCCACCAGTGCGAATGCTCCAGTTTCCCATGGGCAGCTGCTTTTGACCTTTCAGAGCTCTTTCCGGTGACCAGTCTTCGTTTTCAGTGTCAAGTTCCACATCCCAAGGTTTCCACTGACTCGTCTGTGCTCAAATGATCACTCTGTTTCAGTTCGGGTCACCGAAAAATCACTTGAAATTGAGCTCACCGAGAGCTTAATGATTCCACCACCCCACACACGAGCACCGTTCTCATCCCTGCCGGTTGGATTTTGTTTCACTCCAAGTGGAGAGATGATTGTGAGGACTGTCAACAATAGGACGTCGGCGATTAGAAAACAGTTGGGGAGGTTCAAGATAACAATAGTTACTCATCGGTTTCCTACTTTCCGGAGGTCGCACACTTGGTTGTACCAGAAGCGTTTCTGAGTGCTTTGCTACAGACCTAGACTTTGCAAGTCGGCCCTCTTCAACCGCTTTCTCGGATTTCGAATGAAACTAATTCGTTTCACAAGAGTTCAAGCAGGCACACTTACAAAGTTCCGCTTCTTTTCCTCACCTCAGCCAATTCTTCTTTGCTGACCATATACTGAACGGCACGATCCTTTCCCACAAAATTCCGTCTCAAGAACTCGACCAGCTTCTTGTAATGAGCCTTGCTTCCAAAGTGCTGAAAAATGTGCGCACTACGAATATTCTTTGGTTGAGCTCATGATCCCGTCGCCCAAACTTGCAGAACAGTTCCCACCACGCAATCTCGGAAAATTGATCCTTCTGAGCACGCACCGATAGATCGCAGAACATGCACCATATTACTGGTTGTTGCACTGAGTCTGAAACGATTATCACGTCCCGCAGAAATGTTTTAAGCTTCTCCAGTTTCTATTTCGAATTGTGAGCATTTCGCCGAACACAGAGCGCCAATGTCTGGGTCCCCACCTCCTTCTGTCTCTCCATCAACGCAGAGACCTTCTCCTGGTGCCCCCTCGTCCTAGCATGGCTCCTTCCCTTCCCAACATCGTTCCTCCTGCAAACCCCACAGAACAGATCTCCCATAAGCGTTATCTGTGGCTTTGACACCTCAATTCATTACAAATGGACAAGCCTGTCAACCGCAAACCAGCTGCAGGTGCGAAACACGATTCGGACGACGACAAGAAGAAGGTCGGGGCAAAGAAGCCATCGACCTTGTTCGTGGTGGCCACCGGGATCGGTTATTTCCTGCTGGTGCTGACCCTGGCGACGATCATCGCCATGTCCGTTTCCTACGTCGTGACCGACACCGTGACTTTCGGGTACAAGGTCAACCTCAGGAAATATCTTCCGGTATGGCGCTACTTTTTGCGTTTCTTCCGCCGTGCAAAGCTTCCCAGGCCTGTGGACCCTCTTGTATGACTATTCGTGGAGATGTCTGCGTTTAGACTGGGGATGAATGCTTGAGAGAGCTGACGAGTTTGACCAACAGAGGCAAGAGCGCATTTTTACGCCGGAGGAACTGGCACAGTATGATGGAAGCGATCCCAAGAAACCAATCTACATTGCTCTTTTGTAAGTGGATAATCATGATACTTTGCTTGCCCACTCAATATTTTTGTATCAGGGGAGAAGTGTTTGACGTAACAGCGGGACCATCCTACTATGGACCGGTAATTTGCCAGATGCGGAATCATATCATGTATATTTTGCTCAACATTGCACTTGTCATTGTTCAGGGAGGCGGATATCACTTCTTTGCCGGGAGGGACGCTAGTCGAGCATTCGTGACTGGTTGTTTCCAGACTCATCTAACTCACGACGTGCGTGGTTTTACAGATGGTCAGATAAAGGTGAGAGACGAATGATACCGTTCCAGCATAAATAGGATTTTGTTTCAACAAATCCCACTGAGCAAACACACAATCATCGCAGAGTCTGGAGGAATGGACTGACTTTTACAAGACTTCGGACAAGTACTTTTATGTCGGAAAGGTGTTGAACCCCCCTATTGATCCCGACTCTCCTATCCCACCTCCATGCGAGTAAAATCCATTCGTTTTTTTGGGGTAGATTATGAGCGTTTAGGTACCTGAGGCACAACCTCTGCAACTACAAACAAGCGAAATTCAATAAAAAGCGTCTCGAGACAAACTAGCAATCACTCAGAGTTGAAACGTACCCGCACTGTTGACACTCAATGATTTTGCCCTCTTCTATCCTCTCCTTCGGCACACGGCAGTAGCAAGTTGTATTGTAGTTAGTGTCAATGGATTGTATGCAGCGTAAACAGCAAAGTTTCTCGTAACCAGGCTAAACCCCGAATAGAAAAGGCATTTAGTTGACCACGAAGCCTCTCTCTGGTAACCATACCTTTCGCCATTTTGCAATCAGGTTCCCATCAGCGTAGCCCTCCTTCAAACAGTACTCGTACAACTCCTTCGAGATCGCATGGCGTTTGTAGTAGCACTCGTAGATGTAACGCGAACGCTGGTGGTGTATCCTGAAGATAGGCCACAGCGACTCCACCTTGCGCTTTCCTTCGTGTGGTTCGTTCTCCACTGTATGACAAGAAGCGTCCTTCAGTCGAGGGTTACTTTAGTCAGGTTTTCTCCATCTCTCGTACCCTCTCTCATTTTCCTCGTCAGTTCCGATACGATAGGCTCGATCGCCTCCCATCCCTCTGGCGGTGGTCTCCTTCTGGCTTTGGCGAATTTGGGCATCGGGTCACGTGTACTGTGGATGAATCCACAGCGTTTCTGGACGAAGATTTGGAGGGAAGCGAGGACGAGGAATACTGGGCACCGGCAGAGAAGGGAGACCCCTGGGACACATCACCACAGGTTAGTTATTGCTGTTATAACGTTTGAGTCAGCGTCTCACGCGCGGTGGAACAGGTGCTGATCAACAAGAATGCCATTGCGGCCGGTCGTCGCACACTGGTCATCGCAACTCATCCCAGTGCATCTGCATTGTTTCGACCCAAGTTCATGAAAAGGCAACCTGTCGGTGTGATTCTGTCATCAGAGGTCGATCTGGTCGGTGATTTGGAGCAAACACGTAAGCAGTTGACTTATTGACTTGACAGAGTGAAGAGAATTTTGTTCGAACGCAAAATTCAAGCGGAGCATCTATATACGTTTATGATGCATCGACAGTTGTTGTGCTTTGTCAGAGTCCCGTACATCATGAAGCTTCGTCGTGGGTGAATGCCCTCGCCGCCGAGATCAAGCCCGAAAGGTGTGATATTCAAAGATTCTCGTTACCTTTTCATGTTCACTCTTTCCCCTTTGTTGCTTCTCGGCAGTTAGAGTAGTTGTGTTCGAAACACTAAACACACCAGAGGCTGTCGTCCATCACCTTCCTGAATCTGTTCAAATTTTGCACATCAGCTCGACGAAAGAGGTGCTTTATTTTTGGGCTTCTTGTTGATTAACATTGAACGATTCTCCAGAAACCATTCGCAAAGTTCATGGACCCCCCATTCTTCGGTACCGATGTTTCCGCTGCGGCATTAACACTGGTGTGGTAAAACCCCATCGGCATAGATTTTATTTTTGAATTGGTTGCCATGTCAAGGGAGAAGTTCATGGTCTGAGCGTTCAAGTATACATGATTCACCAATCCATCGATCCAACGGTTGGGATCCTTTCTCAGGGTCTTGAAGCACCTCAAATCTATTGGGGTGATCGAGATCGAAATTCCTTTCAGAAGAGTTGCGGCTAATGGCTACACCTGATTCGACGAGCAGTTTGTACATGTAATTTGTGTCGGCACAACCTTGATTCAAGGGGTGATTGGCCAGTTAATCAGCACACGTGCAGCAATAGACTCATTTTTGTTGAGCTAAAAGGTGTTTGGTTGTGGCCAAAAAGTGCACTGTTTGTTATTTGTTTGTTGATGCTCACCGTGTTTTATGTGGCAATCGGTTATGGATGTAATCGAAGCTTATCTTGCCATTTACGGTTTCCTCCATCTTCTTCTCACTAAGAACAATGCCCAAGGCAAAGTATGCAGACGAGATTTCAGTCAAGCAGGAGCCGAGGTATCGGTGGATCACCCGTCCCCCAGCAAGACTATCGAGCTCCCCGGCGTTAGGATATGGTGCAAAATTATCAGCAACGCCGAGTTTCATGGATGTATCTCTCAGAGACAAGGGTCCGATGTTGCGGGAGATCCATCGAGTTCACACGGCCCCAGTTGCCTCGTTACATGCCTGGTCTGCTCCCTCAGGCGAAAGCGAACAAGGCGTCGCCACCCACACATCCGATTGGAGCTTCCTTCCACCCCACCACCCTCTCCATAACCCCGAGCAGCAGCACCACCCCCACAACCACCGTCACCACCCATCCTTCGCAATCTCACCCTCCGTCGCAAGCAGCGACACAAGCTACTACACCACCTCCGCCGCGCAAAGCTCCGCCGACTCGGATTCCAAACGCAGCGTGAAGGCCGACATCCAGAAGAGGATCCGGATGCGCGTACATCAGAAGGAAAAGTTACGCGAGCTGAAGGACGAGGTCGAGAAGGTGAAGGCGTTGACTGAGTCCCGTGTCGTGGAAGTTATTGTGCAGCCCGAAGTCGAGATGACAGCCCGGTCGGCGATCCGGAGTAACCTCCACCAGAGGCTAAAGATGCGCATGAGCGTGCGCGGAACGCTTCCGTCGACCGAAGACGGTATGCCGATGTATCAAGACAGCCCCTCGTTAGAAGATTCGATTGCCGAGCGCTGTAGCCCTGCGCAAGTTTCGACGCCTCAGCAAGGCGTCACGGTCCTCGAATGGCCGTCTCCGTTCAACGGTGTCTGGCCCGCCGCCGAGCTTTCGAGATCTGACTCCGTCGAGCCCCGCGAGCCGACGTTTCTCTCTTCGAGCTCTTCCATCTCTTCGTCCTCGATGTTTATCTCGACGGGCCTGCCGACGCTTCTGATGCACCTCGGCCTGTCCGAGTCGAACGCAAGCCCGTACCCGAGTCCCGCGAGGGCCCTCGACGGCTCGGAGCCATACGAATACCATTCTTTCTATTCCCTCACCGATATCTCGAACCCTCGGGACGACCGTATCCGTGTGCCATTGTACGCGTGCCAGCAGCAATCGAACAAGAACTTTTTCACCGCTGCGCCGGCGGCACCTTCCCCGATTGCACTGATGTCGCCCGTGAGCGCGGGTCCAAACTCTGGGGAACGTCATGGTGAGATTGAGAGATTGACACATGGAACTTACACTCCGCCAAGTTACACTCATGCCGGATCGCACACGATCAGCAGTCCGGGCGAGACCTTCGCACCACGCGTGAAGGAAGAGGTGGAGTCCACGATTGTGGGCTCGCATGCAGACACCTACCCCAGCTCACAGAATGCGGCGCGCGGTTTACATATCTGTGGGACAAAATTGGGTCGACGTACATCGCCAAGCCAGGGTACACACGCAACAAAAGCGGAACAGGGGGACCCAATGATTGTGTGGCAAGATGATAACAAACCCCTTTCTCAATAGATCTGCCAAAAAATGAGATTTAGACACATTATCCTTTTTAAGGTCCCATTAAGAAGCCTTGGGCTGGATCGTCCGAAAATGGCTGCGTGATTGATCATCCGTAGTCCGGCTACATCTCCCAATCGAGATAGATTCGATCGCCGCATATAAACACAACCAAACAGAATCCAAAACCATATATGTCCCGTTTATAGTGGCTTTCTCTATATTAAAACGACACAGGGCGATTATGACGCTGGTGCTGGATCAAGCCACCGTCCAGCTCCGGACGATGGGCGAAGTTGGTCCTTTAAGAGAGATTGTGGGGCAATCGTTGACCATAGACGACTTCTTTCGGGTCGTTTGCGAAGGGATCCCAAAAGTCAAACGGTTCTCCACGTTATCACAGCTCGGTACTTGTTTTCTTTGTCCGTGAAGTAACATAGATCCCAGAAGATTAACCGTTGCGATTTACTTTAGAGTTTATTGATCTATGGAAACAACTTGCGGTTTATGTTGGCGGCCAGATGTGCGCAAACAGGGTAAAACGAAAAAATAGATTGATTGAATTGCTTTTTGATACTTGCGAATAGTCCATCAACATTCCTGGTATCGGGGGGCTTCACTACGTGCAGAAGACCAAGAGAGTGTCAGATGACATTTCAACAGCCACCACCTTGCCCCATTTTGTTCCATGCAAGTCGTGGGAGAAGTTGCCAGGATATCAGCCAGTCAAGCAACCCACTAAAGGTGGAAATGAATTATTTTGAACTAAAATATGTGAAACAGTGCTGACTTGTTTTGGGATAGGTGGAGCAGCGTTCGAGCCACTAAATTTTGCAGCGGTGGCACATCAAAGCGGATTCAGCAGAGATGATGTTGAAACAGCATTGAAGGACGTGATCCACGGTCTCTTCAGGGTTCTGAAGAGGGGAGGAAGCGTCATGTTACCGTTTGGGAGTCTGGGGAAAATCTTCTTTCGTCAACGGGAGGTGCGCATGCGGTGGGTTAAAAGAGAGTTCCTTTCCTGTTTTGTGGAGAAAAGGTATTAAGTACAACGCCCAGGTTCTTCCCCGAGTTTGTGGCGGCTGCGTTAAACGAGATCTCTAGATGCAAAGCTGCGTCAGAGTACGTTCATCAAAGTTTTTCAACAGATCTTGTTCTGACACTTTGTCCTATAGGTCACAGGACGAAGCACAACAAAATGCAGCTGTAGATGAAAGCACAACTCAGCAGCAAGAGAACCCGGAAACTTTGGCTGAGTCAGGCAACAAGGCAAACACGACGGATGAGCAATCAGCCAAGTCGAGGATTCCAAACGGTCGAGCCATGACACCAACCTCAGAGTCAGGTGAGCTAAATCATCGTAAGGTCATTTGACAGTGTCCCACGCTTTGGCACAGATGATCTGCAACGGGAAGAGGATCCCCAGTTGTACATCGGATTCTCACTCGGTAGGTGAATTTAGCTTTCATACCATCGCACTTAGTTCCAACTGCCCACTGCAGGTGTGCACACGCATCCACATTCCGGGGACAGGCTATGGACGGATGCAAAGTGTCCGATTTGCAGACAGGCAAGGATGCCAGTAGTTGTTTTGCGCGAGCAGATGGCGAAGAAGGAGAAAGAGCGAGATAGGATGCTCCTTAAAATGTCTCTTGCAGTGGACTCTGAGCACCAGCGATTGACCAGGGTAAATGCTTGTTGAAAGAAAATTTCAGTTGAGCACAATTTGAAGGTAGTTCATGTTAGGAATTTGAACTGGGGAAACTGAGAGCAGCGGTAACAACGGCTCAATACAACCACAGCAAGGCAATAGAAAAGGTAGCCAAAGAAGCTTCAAATATGAGCTGAAACTGACGGTTTGTGATAAAAGGAGGAGTTGAGGAAAAAGGAGAACCGTAGCCTGCCCATGGGAGATTTGTATGAAAATCGAACACCGCCTCCAGACCGCGTACAAAACAACAAAGTCTTGGCTGAGGGAGTAAGAGAGCAGGTAATATGCGGTAAAATATAGTAAATGGAAAATCTTAGAGCTCCTTCATAGATTGCACAAAGAGCAAGGACGAGATACCAAGAGCGGCTGAAGAAGGAGCATGATGACCAAATCTCAACTCATCGCTTCGTTTCCGAGTATGTCAAAGGCATGAACCCACGCAGCTTTTCACAATCAACTCAATGGGTTTTCTCTAAATAAGACTAAAGGCAGCAGAGATTGAGGCCCACCTTGAGAAGCTACGGAAGCGCCAGCAGCAGCAGGAAGCGCTGGCGGAGCAGATCAGGGCACAACAACAGCAGCGAAAAAATCCCACTGAGCCCATGAGCGAGAATCCGTTCGCACGAAGCGAGAACCTGATGTTTCTGTACAAGAAGGAGAAAGCAAAGCAGCTTTATCAAGAGCAGCTGGCGATCATGAAGCAGAAGAAAGATTATGAGGCTAAGGTAGCGGAGATCGAGAGAAAAGAAGCGCTTGATCAGCTGGCAGTGTGCAGAAGAGAGTGAGAGATTTTTTAACGAGTGGGGAAGCTTTGGTTGACCTAAATCCTTTTTTGTTTGACAGACTGGAGAAAGATGTCAAGAACGTCAAGATGAGCAGTTTCGAAGCACGGAAGCATTTAGAGTCGTATTGGGGGGAGCAAGTGCGACTGAAGAACCGGCTGTATGCCGCCAGCGGGATGAATCAGCCATGATCTGTGATTATGATTTTTCTTTTTTGATCAAATAGAATTTAACATAAGGTAGGGTAACAGTCCAGCTAGCTAGGGTTCCGTAATGTGTTGTTGGTGTGGCTCGTGCCCCTTAACAAATTCGACAACCTTCAACCACTAGACAAACCACACCCGAAGATGGACGGAGCGGTGCGAGCTGCCCTGCTGGTAATTGACGTGATCGTTTGGGGCATTCGATTCTGTTTTAACACATGGATAGGCAAACAATGTTCGCAGAAAGAACGCGAAGAAGGGTTTGAGCTTCACAGTCATGTGTGTCGGAGCGTCGGGCCTTGGAAAATCGACCTTCGTTAACACCCTGTGCGAATCGAATGTGTTCCCAAAGAAGGACACTTCCAGCCCTGAGAAGGCTGCGGTCGAAAAGACCGTCGCAATCACTCCGGTTACAGTTGGTTCGTGTTCGAAATACTTGTACTTCAAAAGAGCTGCTTCTCAACTACGGTTATTAGAAATGGAGGAGGATGGAGTTAAGCTCTCCTTGACCATCATCGATACACCCGGGTTCGGCGACAACATCAACAACGAGGCGAGGTGCAATTTTGAGGGATTTCGTGTGGTTGACTATTGATTGACGAAGTGCTTCTCAGCTTTGCTGACATTCTCACATACATTGAGAAGCAATACGATGACATTCTTGCGGAGGAGTCTCGCATCAAGCGTAATCCCAAGTTCCAAGGTGACAGATTTCATCGTCGCATTTCCTGGTCTTTTATTTAAACTTACTTTCAGATCACCGTGTTCACGCCTTGCTGTACTTCATTACCCCCACTGGTCACTCGTAAGCACAATCTGCGTATTTGACGTTGGACTTCTTACTCGTTTTCAGATTGAGGGAGTTGGATATCGAGTTCATGAAGAAGCTCGGCGCTCGTGTCAATGTGATCCCCGTCATTGCGAAATCTGACACCATGGTGCCAAGTGAACTTGCCGCATTCAAGAAGCGGGTATGTCAGTAAACATGGACTTCTGATACTGTTATCACACCAAAAAAATGTATTATAGGTCATGGAGGACATTGCTAACTATAAAATCCCGATCTACTACTTCCCTTATGATGATGAGGAAGATGACGAGGAGACGATCGAAGAGAACAACGAATTGCGGGTATTGTGTTAACTATCCGCCTTGTGAACTTTCTTTTTAAAGTTGGTGTCCAGGCGATGCTTCCATTTGCGGTTGTTGGCAGCGAAGAGGAGGTCATCTTGAATGGTCGCCGAGTTAGGTGCCGTCAGTACCCTTGGGGTGTTGTCGAAGGTATTCTCAAATTCTTTGGCAGCGATTTTATAGTCAACTGAAATAATGCGCAGTCGATAACTCCAGACACTGCGATTTCTCCAAACTTCGTTACATGCTTTTGAGGTGCGCAATCGGTGTCTAAACACCTTGCATTGTTAGCTTATATTTCTCTTCAGCTCTCATTTGCATTCCTTGAAGGAGATCACGGACGATGATCTATACGAGAAGTACCGTACTGAGAAACTTTCTCGTGAAGGAGCAGTTGATGAAGAGTACGTTATGGATGTGTACATTTTGACAAGCACTAATCGCCTTTTTTAGCGACGATGATGAAGAGCAGCCGGCTACATGATTTGTAGTATTGTTCCCTGATTGTCTTGCTTTCCCCTGTTTTACTTCCAAAGTGCAATAGACTAAAATCTTCCCGACGCGTGGTCACATGATATCAGCTTGAGCATGTTAGACACCGAAGCTCGCACTGCCGAGAACGGCACTGACGATCAGAATGTCGAAGAGTCACAGCAATCGCAAGAATTGCTTTTAGAAACAGAAGAAAATACTGCCCTTGAGGAAGAAGCGCATAAAATCGTGGTGTATGCTCTTGTTAGAAGGATCAAGAGTCTGGTGGATATTGACGGCATTGATATCCACACATGGACACCAGATCATGAAGAACGCGTCAGGGATTTCATTTTGGGACGTGGACCAAGGAAGCTACTAGCCTACGTCGATCCCATCTCGAAGAGCTTTTTTGTGGGTGAACCCATCCCTCCCGCACCCGTGAAACATATGATGTACTTTCTCACCAATTCGTCCGATGTTCTGATGACCGAGGAGAACTTTGAGCGCACGTGTCAATATGGCTCCATGTCCGGCAAAGCCCTGGACAACCTGCTGCGATTGATGGAAGGATTCTACGTGCCGGTGATCCTGCAAAACAAGCAGCTTCCGGAGAGTCTGAAGAAGGACTTTAGCAACCAGATGCATAAGTTTATGGCCCAGCTCACTGAAGCGACAAACCAGATGAAAGGAAACACGGTTCTATACGTTCCGAACGAGGACTGCTCCAACCCAGAGCTAATTGCACGATCCAAAGATACGGTGCAACGATATGAAACATTGCTGGTGCACTGGACGCGCCAGATCAAGGACGTGCTGAACAGCCAGCACATGTCTGAAACTGCAGAGAATTCAGGACCTTTGGAAGAAATCCACTTCTGGAGAAGCCGATGCGACGACCTTTCGGGGATCTGCAACCAGCTTCTACGACCCGACGTCCAGCGCCTGATTCGCGTCCTGGAGTGCGCCAACTCCTCTTATCTTGACCAATTTGTCAAGCTCTCGACGCTCATTCAGGACGGAACCACCCAAGCGCAGGACAACCTCAAATTCCTCTCGACTCTCACCGAACCTTGCACCGCCCTCTCCAACGCGGAGCCCAAACAGATCGCCGCGATCCTTCCAAAGCTGCTCAACTGCATTCGAATCATCTGGGCCAACTCTCGATTCTACAACGCCAAGGAGAGATTGACGAGCCTTCTTCGGAAAGTGAGTAACGAGATCATCCGGCGCTGCTGCGCGAAGATCTCGCTCGACGAGGTGTTCCACGGCGACGTTACAAACAGCATGGCGATCCTGCAGGACAGCATCAGCTGCGGCGAATCGTGGAAGTCGATTTACAGGAAACAGTGCGCACATATCGCAAAGTTCACCAAGGGCAGCTGGGACTTTGACCAGAGCAGCATCTTTGCCCAAATCGATGCTTTTGTGCAGCGGTGTCGCGACTTGCTCGAGGTTTGCGAGGGCCAGATTCAGTTTGCTCGGAAAGTGAACGGGAACGAGAAGTCGCCGCTTCCCATTTTCGGTGGGTGTAGAGGCCCGGAGATTGCAAAGAGGTAACAAAAAAAGAAATCAAATGGTTTACGATTGCGACGCACGACTTAACTATAAACTTGCCAAACAGCCTTGAAGATATAGAGCTCGCGTTCGAGAAGCACCTCTCACATCTGTGGGGCATTCGAGCGTACATTTTGGATGTCAAAGCAACGCGATGGCACGACGACTATAACAACTTCAAGCAGAGCGTGAAGGATCTCGAAGTGATGATGCAGACGGTCATCATATCCGCTTTCGAGTGCTCCGTGACAGTCGAGAGCTCAGTTGAACTATTGGAGATATTCCACCACCTTGCCAAGCGCGACGCAATCAAGCGAACCGTGGAGAAGAAAACCGCAGACATTTACCTCCTGTTCATGCAAGAGCTGAACATGGTAAAGGTCGAGTTTGAAACGCACAGGAAGAACCCCGAGATTTTGCGCCATCATCCTGATTATGCCGGATCCGCAAACTGGGCAAGATCCCTATTGAAACGTGTAACACATTCATACAACGTACTGCAGAACGCTTCCTACCTATCAAACTCTTCAATGGTCACGGAAACACGTACACAGTTTGAACCACTCGCAGCTGCACTTGAGGAGTATGGCTCAAGGATTCATTCCTCGTGGGTGACAAGGTAAGTATCTGAGTACCTTATTTAGAAACTCACTCACTCTCTTGCAAGCATTCACCCATCTCTTACCGACAAGCTTGATACGCCGTTGATGAGCAGAAAAAGCAACGGCTTGTTGGAAGTGCGATTCAACAAAGACCTTCTGAGACTCTTCACAGAGATTCACTATTGGCAAAAGTTGAAGATGGATATTCCGTTCCATGTTCAAGAGATATACAGCAAGAGAGAGGAGCTCCGCATTCTGAGGGAGAATGTGCTGCTGGTGGTCAGAGATTACAACAGCATCATGGAAACACTTTCACCAGACGAACATGCATTATTTAAAGAACGGATCAGATTTCTGGACCGGAAGATCAATCCTGGACTGACGAACCTCACCTGGGCAACAAAAGGAATAACTGACTTCTTTGTTAAGGAATGCCGCCGTCACATTCACGATGTGCTGCGAACAGTCTCAGAATTTCTTGCTGCAAATATGAAGATCAAAAAGATATGCAGTCAGATTGCTGACACCCTTCTCTGGAGTATTGAGAACAAGAGGATGTATGCAGTGGATGAGTTTGAACAAGCTCAGACTGCATACCGAGCGAGAATCCAAGAGAAACTGTTGTTAGCGCACCAGAGTATTGAGAATATCCTTCAAACATCATTTGAGGTGTTTAAGAATGATGGAAAGGAGGTGTTTAATAATTGGATCAAATATGTTGGCAAAACTGATCAGATGGTAGAAGATGCTTTCCGCATTACAGTCAAGCGCTCTCTGCAAGAGCTATCAAAAGCAATTAATGGTGACAATAAAAATCATGATGTGGCAGTTGAAATACACCCACTTTTCAAAATCAACGTTGTTTTGGAGGGTCAGAAAGTAGACTATAGTCCAACACTTCCACATTTAGAAGACACTGTAAATAAGGTAACTAATTCAAATACTTATCATGAATGTTAACTCATACATCTGGTGTACAGGTTGCAAGGAATATGATTTCAATAATTCAGGTAATCAAGAGGCTTTCGGAGCTCCAGGGAACTGTCCAGGACAATAAAATGCCAAAGATATATGACATTATAGCAGGAGAAGATGATATTATCAAAATATTCTCCAGCATCCAAAATGGGATGTCCAATAACGCAGTTAAGTGTCAAGCCTATCTGAAGAATTGGGATTCATACCGTGAGATCTGGGAAATCAACAAAGATGCATTTATCAGACGGTATGCCAAGCTAAAACCGGCTCTTTCAACTTTTGATGCAGACATTAACCGGTATAATGAAGTTGCAAACAATACCCAGAAAGAGGAGACTTTGACCAACATCAACTTTGTTCGACTTGATTGCTCACCCCTAAAGCATGCACTTGTAACTCATTGCACTATTTGGCAAAATAAACTTACAACCCTTTTGAACTCAAATGCTAGCAGTGAGCTTTCAAATCTTCATGACATGTTTACAAAGAAGTCGAAATTGTTGAAGACTACTCCTACTGATCTTGACCACCTCTCAGAAACACTTGCTCTTTTGGCACAACTTCAAAGTGACCTTCCATCAATTGAAGCATCATTTGGTCCCATTCATGAACAATACCAAATCTTGGAGAAATATGAAGTTCCTATTAAAGAGGATGAAAAAATGCAACTTGAAACGCTCCAAGCTAGCTGGGTAGAATTTCAACAGACTATCGTTGATGCAGAGAAGTTTTTGACTGAGCAAAAGGCAAGATTCAGGAGTGACTTGATTGCATCAGTTGAGGAATTTTCCAAGAACGTTGCTCAAATGAGAGAAGAGTTTCAATCAAAAGGGCCATATAGCGCATCTTTTGGTGTTGAAAGAGCCTTGAAAGCAATCAGTGAGTATAAAGCTATGATTCAAAATGCAACCAACAGAGAGAAGATGCTGAAGAAAGGACTGTCTGTCTTCAAAATTGACCAGTCACCATCAAAAGATATTGAACTTATGAGCACAGAGCTGGAATCACTCTATCAAATTTGGCAATGCAGTAATGAATGGGGCACTACATGGAATGAATATAAGAGCAATCAGTTCCTATTAATTGATGCTAGCCAGATGGAAGAATCTGTCCAAAAATTCATCAAGCGCCTTCAAAAAATGGGAAAAGATATGAAAGAATGGGATGTATACAACAATTTGAAGGAAAGAGTAACTCAAATCAGGCGTACAATTCCAGTCTTGCTCGACTTGAAGAACCCTGCAATGCGTGAACGTCATTGGAAGCAATTGATGGATGAGATTGGAAAAACGTTTGACCCTCAAAGCACAGATTTTACCCTTGAAAAGGTAATGGAATTAGGTCTCGACCAATTTGGGGAAGCAATTGCTGGTTTCTCCTCAGCAGCAAAACAAGAGCTAATTATAGAAGAAAGTTTGAATGCTATCAAAGAAGCTTGGGCACAGCTTGACCTTGATATTGTTCCATACAAAGACGACAAAGGTTACTTCAAAATTCGCAATCCTGACCCGGTATTTGAGCTGCTAGAAGAGAATCTTGTTTCAATCTCCTCTATGAAAACCTCAAAGTATTTTGTTGCATTTGAGTTAGAGATTGACCACTGGGAAAGGTCACTCTCTCATATTATTGAAGTAATTGAGGTTCTCTTGCAAGTTCAGAGACAGTGGATTTATCTGGAGAATATTTTTGTTGGAACTGAAGATATAAGAAAACAACTTCCAAAAGAATCTCACATTTTTGATGAGGTTAATGCAAAATGGAAAGATACAATGTTGTTTGTCGTAAGTGAGAAGAATGTACTGAAGGCAACACACAAAGAAAACATCTTGAGTTTGCTCAATGATATGAATCAGAAATTAGAGAAAGTCCAGAAATCACTTGATATGTATCTCGAGACAAAGAGGATGGCATTTCCACGGTTCTATTTCATCTCTAATGATGACTTGTTGGAGATTCTTGGACAGTCAAGAGATCCCAATGCTGTACAACCCCATCTAAAGAAATGTTTTGACAATTTGTATAAGCTTGAGCTTCAAAGTGCAGGAACAGATATACGGAGGCACACTGAAGCAATAGGAATGTATTCAGGTGATGGTGAATATGTACCTATGTATGCACCAATAATGATAGAAGGTAGGTCAATAATTGTTGTTATGTGATAAAGAAATAACCAAGAATATAACAGGACAAGTGGAATACTGGCTTACTGAGATTGAAACTGCCATGCGTATAACTTTGAGGAGACTTTTGATGGGCTGTCTCATTAGCATGAAAAAGCTGAAGAAAGACAAGTGGATTAAAGACTGGGCAGGAATGCTTTTAATTACTGCTTCTCTAATATCTTGGACACTTGAGTGTACAAAGGCGTTACAGGAGATCGAGAAGGGTGACAAACATGCCTTGAAGACAATCAAGAAAAAGCAAATTTCAAATTTAAAGAAGCTATCTGATATTGTCAAGACTCCATTAAACAAAGTTGAGCGAAAGAAACTTATTGCCCTTGTGACAATTGAAGTTCACTCAAGGGATGTGATGGACCGAATGCTGAAAGCAAACTGTTCAAGCATAAATGCCTTTGAATGGTTGAGTCAGCTCAGATTTTATTGGGAGAAGGAGGGAAAAGATGATGAAGATTGCTTCATTAGACAGATAAATACTCAGTTCAGATATGGTTACGAGTATTTGGGAAATAGTGGACGCTTAGTTATTACACCACTGACAGATAGATGCTACATGACGCTTACAATGGCATTACGACTATTCCGAGGTGGCAGTCCTCAAGGCCCTGCAGGTACAGGAAAAACAGAGACAGTTAAAGATCTTGGAAAGGCGCTTGGAAAGTATGTCATCGTAATCAATTGTTCAGAAGCATTGGATTACAAATCAATGGGACGCATGTTTTCAGGACTATCTCAAACAGGTGCATGGGGTTGTTTTGACGAATTCAACAGAATTGATATTGAGGTAAGCGTGATTTTAAATCAGGTTCACAGTGCTGACTGTAGTATAGGTTTTGAGTGTTGTAGCTTTGCAAGTTTCATCTATCCTTTCAGCTATTACAAGAAATGCTAAAGTATGGCATGATTATCTGAAAGCATCTATGCTGATTTGCAATCTTTCTTTTAGGTGTTTGTTTTTGAAGGACAAGAAATTAAGCTGAACCCTACATGTGGTATCTTTATCACAATGAACCCTGGATATGCAGGTAGAACTGAGCTTCCAGATAACCTGAAAAGTCTCTTTAGGCCTGTATCAATGATGGTTCCAGATTCTGCACTTATAGCAGAGATCATGCTTTTTGCTGAAGGGTTCAGTAATACTCGTAGTCTATCAAAAAAAGTTGATACTCTGTACAAGCTTGCAATTCAGCAACTATCAAAGCAGGATCACTATGACTTTGGATTAAGGGCATTAACATCTGCACTTCGTAGTGCAGGTGCCAGAAAACGAATGGATATGTCTGTTCCAGATGAAATTGTTTTGTTTATGTCAATGAGAGATAATAACATCCCTAAACTAACAGCTGAAGATGTTCCACTCTTCAGCGGAATGCTCTCTGATCTTTTTCCTGGAGTTGAGGCTGTTATCATTGATTACACAGAATTCAAAACTGCACTGGCTGACGAAATGCGGCTTATGAAACTGCAAATAGTTGACAATATTACAACTAAAGTAATCCAATTACATGAAACAAAGCAAGCACGGCATGGTGTCATGATTGTTGGTCAGTCTGGTTCTGGAAAATCAACAACTTGGAAACTTCTACAAGCTACAATGAGCAAGCTCAGCAAAAGTGTACCTGATAAATATGTGTCAGTTAAAATTTACCCAATAAACCCAAAATCACTCTCGCAAGGAGAGCTTTATGGCGAGTTCAACTTGACGAGTAATGAGTGGACTGATGGGATATTATCATCTGTTATGAGAATTGCATGTTCTGATGAGAAAAGGGATCAAAAATGGATTGTTCTTGATGGTCCTGTGGATACTTTATGGATTGAGTCAATGAATACAGTTTTGGATGACAATAAAGTATTGACACTGATTAATGGTGAGCGAATTGCAATGCCTGAGCAAGTTTCATTGCTTTTTGAAGTTGAGGATTTATCAACTGCTTCTCCAGCAACTGTAAGTAGAGCTGGTATGATATATCTAGATTACAAAGACCTTGGTTGGCGACCCTATGTGGAATCCTGGGCTGGTCTCCATCCAGACAAGCAATTCAGTGAAACTATTTGGAGACTTATAGAAAAGTATTTCCCTAAAATTTTGGACTTTCGCCAAACGTCAGCCTCTGAGCCCATTGTGGTAACTGAAATGTGTGCAGTGAGATCTTTCTGTACACTTTTTGACTCCCTTGCAACAGCTGAAAATGGAGTTGAAATTGAGGACACTACATCATATGCCCGTATGATTGAGCTATGGTTTCTTTTCTCAGTGATCTGGTCTTTTGGGGGATCATTAACAGAGGAGTCCCGCAAGAAGTTTGATATGTTTTTACGTGAAATTGAAGGTCAATTTCCTAGTAAAGACACTGTGTACGAGTACTACGTTGACAAGCAAGCTAAAGGATGGAGTCCTTGGGAAGATAAAGTTCCAAGTGCATGGAGGTACAGTCCAACTGCTCCATTCTACAAGATCTTTGTCCCAACGATTGACACTATCCGAAATGAATTTGTTATTAAAACTCTAATCAACAAAAGAAATCCAGTATTAATTATCGGAGATGTTGGAACAGGAAAAACATCATTAATGCACAATATTCTGTTCAATCCTGAAGATGCAAGAAATACACTTCTGATCAACATGTCTGCACAGACCTCATCAAATAGTGTACAATCCATTCTGGAAAGCAAAGTAGAGAAACGTACTAAGAATGTGTTTGTTCCTATTGGTGGAAAATATTTGCATGTATTTATTGACGATTTGAACATGCCTGTTAAAGACACTTTTGGGTCTCAGCCACCTCTTGAGCTTATCAGACATTGGATTGATTATGGATTCTTATATGACAGACAAAAACAATTCGTGAAGCACATAAACGACATACTTATTTTGGCAGCAATGGGACCACCTGGAGGTGGCAGAACACAGATATCTGCTCGGATTCAAGGGCGTTTCAATATTCTTAATATGACACTTCCAAACGAATCATCTGTAAATAGAATTTTTGGGTCAATCATCAACCAGAAGCTTCAAGATTTTGAAGAAGACATAAAACCTCTAGGGGATTTGATGACACATGCTACTGTGGAAATCTACAATACCATCAGTACAAAGCTTCTACCCACACCTTCTAAGATCCATTATTTGTTCAATTTGAGAGATTTGTCTAAAGTATTCCAAGGATTGCTTAGAGCACACCGTGAATATTATGATTCAAAAGATTCTGTTGTAAAACTTTGGGTACATGAAGTATACAGAGTGTTTCATGACAGATTGATCAATAAAGAAGACAGAGAATTTTTTGGGAAACTTGTAGATGAGAAGCTCATTGCAAATTTCAGCTTGACATTAAAACAACTGTGCCCTGACAAACATATTCCTTTGTTTGGAGACTTCATGAGTGAAGCCGAAACACCTATCTATGAGGAAATAAGCGACAACGACAAATTGAAGAAATTCATGCTTGCTAAATTGCAAGAATATAATTCTGAGCCAGGATTTATTCCTCTAGATATTGTGTTATTTGGAGATGCAATTAACCACATTTGTCGAATTGCTCGAATTCTTAGATTACCTCTTGGGAATGTTCTTCTTATCGGAGTTGGTGGGAGTGGTCGCAGAAGCCTCACACAGCTTGCGAGCTATGTGGTAGAATGCTCTGTTTTCCAGATTAAAATCACAAAACAATATCGCCACATTGAATTCCGTGAGGATCTAAAAACACTTTATAGGTTGACTGGGCTGAGTGGAAAGCCAACAGTATTTCTATTTACAGATACACAAATTCTCTCTAACTCTTTCTTGGAAGATGTTAGCAATATATTAAGTAGCAGTGAGGTAAGAACTCTTAAAGCTTGAAAAATGCTGCTACTCTAACTTCAACATTAAGGTTCCAAATTTGTGGGCACCAGATGAACTGAATGAAATCAGGACAGCAATGGCAGAAGCATATCCTGGTGAAAGGGACCCTGAATATTTGTATCGTCTTTTCATTGACCGTGTTCGTAACAACCTTCATATCGTCTTGTGCATGAGTCCAGTTGGAGATGCATTCCGCAATAGATTGAGGATGTTTCCGTCACTCATTAACTGCTCAACGATTGATTGGTTTGCGGAGTGGCCAGAAGATGCACTGCTAGAAGTTGCAATGAAATACTTGGATAATATTAATCTAGCTGATACAGTTAAAAAAGCTGTGTCAAATACATTTGTATATGTTCACATGTCAGTGGTCGAAGCATCTGCAAAAATGATAAGTGAACTTAAGCGGTATAACTATGTCACTCCTATCAACTACATGGAGCTTGTAATTGGCTATCAAGAGCTATTGAATGAGAAAAGGAAAGAGATTGGAGATGCCGCACAAAAGCTGAAGAATGGACTGAGCAAACTTGATGACACTAGAAAGAATGTAGAGAAAATTTCAGTTGAGCTAGAAGTTGCTAAGAAGCAAGTTGCACAATATCAGAAACAGTGTGAAGATTACTTGGTTATTATTGTGCAGCAAAAGAGAGAAGCAGACGAACAGGCAAAAAGTGTTGCTGCAAAAGCAGAAAAACTTGGTGGTGAAGAAGAAGAAGTTCGTGCTGTCGCTGAAGCTGCTCAAGCAGATTTAGATCAGGCAATGCCAGCACTTAATGCTGCTGTGAAGGCATTAGAGTCAATCAACAAAAAAGATCTAGGTGAAATCAAATCATATGGAAAGCCTCCACCTCTAGTAGAAAAAGTGCTTGAGGCTGTTATGATTCTGAAGAAGTGTGAACCAACATGGGATGAAGCAAAAAGACAACTTGGAAATCCATACTTCATCAAGCAATTAGTTGGCTTTGATAAAGACAACATATCAGACAAAATTCTCAAGAGAATATCACAGTATTGTGCAGACGAAAATTTTCATCCAGATATTGTTGGAAGGGTGTCAGGTGCAGCAAAGTCACTTTGTATGTGGGTTAAAGCCATGGAGACTTATGGAATCATATTCAGGCAAGTTGCACCCAAAAAAGAGAAGCTGCGATCTGCACAAGAGACACTGGAAAAGAAACAAAGTTCTCTGAGAGAGGCAAAGTCTAAGTTACAAGAGATTCAAGACAAGCTTATAGAGCTCAAAAACCAATATGATGAGAAAGTTGCACTTAAAGAGAAGCTCAGGCGTGACTCAGAAGAGACAGAAGTTAAACTTGAACGAGCAGAAAAACTTGTGTCAGGACTTTCTGGTGAACGAGAAAGATGGGAGAATAGTATTAAACATTATGAAGGGTCAATGAGTCTTCTGCCTGGAGATTGTTTGATTGCAGCAGCTTTTCTTTCATATGCTGGACCATTCAACAGTGCCTATCGTCAAAACCTAGTAAACAAATCATGGTTCACTCAAATAAAGACTTCTGAAATTCCATACTCCCCAGAATTTAAATTTGAAACTTTTCTGGGAAAAACAACTACTATTAGAGACTGGAATTTACAAGGTTTACCAAGTGATGCATTCTCATCTGAAAATGGAATCATTGTGACAAGAGGCCGTAGATGGCCAATAATGATTGACCCTCAAGGACAAGCTAATGTTTGGGTCAAAAATATGGAAGGCAAGCGCCAGCTTAAATTAATAGATTTCAAGCAACAAGACTTCCTTAGAACACTTGAGAATGCTATTCAGTCTGGAACACCAGTTTTGTTACAAGGAATTCTGGAGTTTATTGATCCATCTATAGACCCAATTTTAACAAAATCATTTATCAAAAGAGGTGGAAAGATATCTATCAAGCTAGGTGATAAAGAAATTGATTACAACAATGAATTTTGTCTCTATCTTACAACCAAGCTTGCAAATCCACATTATGCCCCAGAGGTCTTCGCAAAAGCATGTGTAGTCAACTTTGCTGTCAAAGAAAAAGGCTTGGAAGACCAACTGCTGGGAATTGTAGTGAAACGTGAGAAACCAGAACTTGAAGAGCAGAAAAATACATTGGTGGTCAATGTTGCCGAGGCAAAAAAGAAGTTGGTGCAATTAGAAGATGAAATCTTGTATCTTCTGAGCACAGCACAAGGCTCACTGTTAGATGATGAGAAGCTTGTAAACACACTGCAATCATCAAAATCCATTGCAGAAGAGGTCACTAAGCAACTGGCAATTAGTGAGCAAACAGAGAAACATATTGATGCAGCCAGAGAAGCGTACCGCCCTTCTGCACAACGAGCATCTATTTTGTACTTTGTGCTGAATGACCTAGCCACTATAGATTCAATGTATCAGTTCTCCTTGGATGCTTATATTGAGTTATTTGACAAGTCCATTGCAAAAAGCAAACGTCATGACAATATTGCAGACAGGATTGCTAGTCTAAATGATTATCACACATACTCAGTTTATAAAAATACCTGTAGAGGCTTGTTTGGGGAGCACAAGCTGCTGTTCTCCCTTCAAATGACAGTGAAAATTATGGATGCTGGTGGAAAACTCAACAAAGATGAATATGATTTCTTCTTGCATGGGGGTCAGGTACTTGATAAAGATGCCCAACTACCAAATCCATGCTCTGAGTGGTAAGTAATTCTGCATAGAATTGGGGATGCATCAGTTTGACTATATGATATGTAGGATTGTTGAAAGCTCATGGGACAATATTACTGAGCTGGACAATTTACCCGCATTCTCTGGATTGATCAGTTCAATTGAACAGAGTGAACGAGAATGGAGAGGTTGGTTCTTGAGTAGTGATCCTGAAGTACAGCCACTTCCCGGAGAGTGGGACAACAAATTAAATGATCTACAAAAGATGCTCATTATTCGCTCGCTACGCTCAGATCGAGTGCTATTTTGTGCACAGACATTTGTTGTGAACAATCTCGGCCAGAAGTTTACGGAACCTCCTATCTTAGATATGGCAGACATTCTTTTGGATTCAGCTCCTAAAATTCCACTGATTTTTATATTGTCACCTGGAGTGGACCCTACATTGAACTTGCAGCAATTGGCTGGAAAGGAGGGAATGTCTGACAAATTCAGCTATTTATCTCTTGGCCAAGGTCAAGCTCCAAAAGCAACAAGGTTGATTCAGAATGGAATTAGAGATGGAAACTGGGTATTTTTGGCAAACTGTCATCTTTCCATCAGCTGGATGCCCAGTCTTGATAAGATTGTTGAAAATCTTGCAGGTGAAAATCCACATCAAAATTTCCGTTTATGGCTTTCCAGTAGTCCACATCCCTCCTTCCCAATCTCTATACTGCAATCAGGAATCAAAATCACAACAGAGCCACCAATTGGTCTCAAATCCAACATGAGCAGACTGTATGCAGGGTTTACAGATGAAGACATCAACAAAACCCAGAAGACAAACGAGTTCAAAAAGCTTCTTTTCAATCTTGCATTCTTCCATAGCTTGCTATTGGAAAGGAAAAAGTTTTTGACTTTGGGTTGGAATGTTGTGGCAGATTTCAATGACTCTGACTTTGATGTGTCCAAGAACCTTCTTGAAGTGCTTTTGGATGAGTACAATGAGATTCCTTGGGATGCTTTGAAGTACATTATTGCGGAAGCTAACTATGGTGGGCGAGTCACAGATGATTGGGATCGACGGATTCTACGAAGCTATATCAATGCAACCTTTTTGGATGAAGCAATGAATACCTCTTTGTTCAAGCTGTGTACAGTACCCAATTACTTCATTCCAGAAACATTTGAGTTGCACGGATTCAGAGACTATATCACCACATTACCAGGCTTTGAAAAGCCTGAGGTATTTGGACAGCATCCAAATGCAGATATAGCAAGTCAAATCAAGGCCTCAAACAATATGCTTGACTCCTTGTTACTTCTTCAACCTCAAACAAGTGTTGGAGGCTCCTCAAGCAGAGAAGAAAAAGTGTCTGCAATTCTTGCTGATATTGCAAAGAGAATACCTGAATTGCTGGACTATGAAACAACATTCAAGGCCCTGAAGCATGACATGTCGCCACTCAATGTTGTTCTGTTGCAAGAGATGAGCCGCTATAATATGTTACTTAGCAGTATCCAGAAATCTGTAGCAGAATTAGAAAAGGGAATTAAAGGACTTGTGTTGATGTCTTCAGAACTTGAAGAGATCTTTTTGTACATCTATGAAGGGAGAGTTCCACTTTTGTGGAAGAGGGCCTATCCGTCGTTGAAGCCATTAGCTGCGTGGCTTCGAGATCTGATTCAGAGAATTGAATTCTTCAGCGACTGGTCTAAAGGGTATGTTCTGCACAGTGCAGAAGTTGTGCTTAGTTTTATTTTGACTTTGGTTCAATTGCAGGGTAGAGCAGCAAGCTTACTGGTTGGGCGCTTTCACGTTCCCAACAGGGTTTCTCACTGCAGTTCTTCAAAAGACAGCAAGAAAGAACAGTGTTCCCATTGATTTACTGTCTTGGGAGTTTTCAGTTCTTCAGCTCGAAGATGATAATCACCTTCCGCCTACTCCAAAAGAAGGAGTTTACATTCGAGGACTATACTTGGAAGGTGCAAGGTAAACACTAGAGTACAAATCAGTATCGCAAAAATTGCTCAACACATTTTTTTGGAAGCTGGGACAGAAAGAACAACTGTTTGAAAGAACCAAAGGCCATGGAGCTCATTACATCTCTGCCTCCAGTTCACTTTAAGCCTGTGGATGGCAAGAAGAAGACCACCAAAGGAGTTTATGTCTGTCCCCTCTACTATTATCCAATCAGGACAGGAACGAGGTACTTGGATGAGTTTGTGAGAATTTTTTTATTTTTTGGTTAATCGTTATTTTACGCACGTAGGGAGCGGCCATCATTCATTCTTGCGCTTGAGTTAAAATCTGGAGGATGTGACCAGGACTTTTGGATCAAGCGAGGCACGGCCTCGTTAGCTTCGTTGCAATAACGGGATTGCTTGACTCTGTGTGTGTTATCAATATCTTTGCAAAGTATCAGAAAGATCTCGACTAAGTCACGGTGTCGACAAGCAAACAGGACCTTTCTGGGTAGAAGATTGAATTTTTCGTAATTTTTGTGTTAACCCTTGTGGCAGCAATGCGCAGTGCATGCGTGCTGCGAATACTATCGTCCAGTTCGCTGGTCTGGTGACATAACAAATGGGAGGATGTCGCATCGGCCAACAGAACGTTTTGTAATGACGAAGCAAGCACCAACGGAAAGAGTCGATTGTTCCATTATGTCCATGCATTCGGTTCATGGGATCTGTTTTTTCTTTCCTTTGTTTTTTCAAATTTAATACTTCCGCTCGGCAGTTGTGCCATCCATCCTGATATTTAGCACACGGTGGAATAACCTCACGTCCGCCGTCCCTCCCACGTAGCCCCTCCGATCCCTGCCGTGACGAGTGCTGCTCTCTCCTCATACATTTTATACTGTGAATAACACTCTCTCTCCAACTCTACGACTCTCGCCAGCCTTTCCTTATCTCGTTCCTCCCTGCTTCATTGCACAGCCCGTCGACTCGCGTTTTTCCCCTTTTTCAAATCCGAAAACCGTCATCCGGGTGTTAATCTTCCTTTCTCCCCGCGAATCCTCCAAATCCACCAACCCACATCCCCAACACACACACACGCAACAGATAAAAAGACGATGCCACCAGAGAAGGACGTCTTCGATCTCGTTATCCCCTCCGCCATCGCCATCTCCATCGTTTCCATCGTCATTGGCCCAGTCTTCTTCCCGCTCTTCCACTCCGCCTTCCTCCTCGTCTACTTTTCTGCCTTCTTCCTCCTCTCATGCTCGCACATGTTCAAGTTCAGCCTTGCCTTCCCCCGCGTCCTGGACACCATCGCAAGAGCCAACGACATCGAGTCCAAGGGCCTCGTCGTGGCCGAGATCGCGCACTTACACCTCTTCGTGCTACCGAATTACTGCGAGCCGCTGCCGCTACTGAGGAAGACAGTCTCAAGGCTGGGAAGCCACAGGGCTGCGAAAACGAATTATGTGATTGTGCTGGCTATGGAGGAACGGGAGTTGGAGAGCGTAGAGAAGGCAAAGGCGCTGAGAGAGGAGTTTGAGGATTCGTTCAAGGACTTTATCATAACTTTCCATCCGCCGAATATCCCGGGAGAGTCGGCCGGAAAGGGTTCCAATGGTGAGTCACAGAAAAGCGATCCTTGCAAGAAGTCTCCCGGCTGTAACTTATTGGCGGGATGCTTTTCTCTCACAACATTATTTGGAAACTTTGTTATTTATCCGCACTTTTTGCATTTCTTTCAGTTAACTATGCAGTTCGAACCGCGAGCGGTGTTCTGAGCCGCAAGGGTATCCCGATGAAGCAAATGATGGTCACTGTGAGCGACGCCGACTCCGGGATCCCGGAATTGTACATCTCGTGCCTTGAGCGTGCGGCTGCGGACGCGGTGGACCCGTACTCTGTGGTGTACTGCCCGCCCATCTTTTTCTCGCGGAATGCGTTCTCGGTTCCTGCGCCGGTCCGGGCGACGGACATTATGTGGAGCATTATGCACTTGCAGAACTTGGCGAACCCGAGGGGACTGATGTTTGCGGCATCCAACTACTCGCTCAGCATGGTAAGGGAGTGCGAGAAGAGTGAGAAGATGAGAAGGGTGGGAAGTTGACGGTTAGCGGTTTTCTTGGAGCATTTTAAGTTGATGTGATCTCTTTGATGTTGCAGGTTCTCGCCGACAAGGTTGGATACTGGGACACGGATTTTGCCTCGATTGGAGAAGACATGCACATGTAAAGGATTCTGAAACATCGGGTGACGTCAAGGCTAAATTTGCCATTATTGGAATAGGGGTCTGAAATGTTTCTTCAAAACGGAAGGTGCAATGCGCATGATTCCCATCTACGTCCCGATCAATCAAGCCAACGTGCAAACGACTGGCTGGTTTGACAACATCAAAGCTCGCTACGTGCAAGCGAAGCGACACTACTTTGGGGTTGCGGACACGGCCTACGCGCTCCGCAATGCCGCACGTGCACCCTCGAACCCACAGAACTCGTTCAACCTCTCCTTCCTCCTCGACCGCATCCAGATCTGCTGGCTGACACTCGAAGCCCACATTGTACCCACAACAGCCGGGTGGCTCATGATGGCCGGCGTGCCACTGTTCGAGTTCCTTAGGCCTGGACTGTTTGACGTTGCCAACTACGGAACCGAAGGTGGACTGAGTGCGCTCGGGGTGTCGCTCGCGACAGCAAAGCTGTGGTCGAACATCTGGTTTGCCGCGAAGCTCATGTCGACGATTGCGTCCTCGCCGCTGCTGATCAATGCATTCATGTACGAGTACTACCACCGGCAGATTGAGCGCGATTTGTTGAAGAAGGAGGCCGCGCCGCCTGCACACGCGCCGCACCACCACCACCACCACAGCAACAACCAGAACGGGACGCCGCGACGGATGGCGTCGAACGTGAAGCTGAACAGTCCGGCGAGCCACGTGGCGGATAACAACAGGCCGAGGGAGTGGAGGTACCTGACGGATTTTTTGTGGCTGGGATTCTCTGCGCTGTTCTTTATGACGCTGCCGTCTACGGAGGCGGCGGTCCGGTCGCTTGTGAGAGGGAGCAAGGAGAAGTACGTTGTAGCCCAAAAGATGGTTGAGAACGAGGACGATTGAAGGATGCAACCAGATTGTCCAGAATGATTTTTTTATTTCTATATTTTTTTTTTATTCGCGAACGAACGATACAAGACTCCTTCCCTTTGGGGGTGCAGAAACGGAAGGGGAAAAAGGAAGAGATTTGCGTTTTTTTCGTTATTGTTTTTGTTTCGTTTTTGAATAGATTTTTGGAAATTTGGGTGAGATTCTTGATTCGGATTTGGACGTAAATTCCCTTTTGGATTTTCTTGTTTGGGATACGATTTCTCACCACCAGGTCGTGTACATCTTTGTTTTTTTGCACGGCCAACAACTGGTTCAATTGGAGGGAGATTGCAGCACGCTCCCCTTTGCAGAAAGAGAGTTGTTTTTAGTGTTTTCCTTTTATTTGCCTCTGCGATTTGTATTTGAGAGATCAGACCCCTTTTTGTGTTCACCATGACAGACAGACCTTACTCCCTTACGAGATCCCATTCATTCCCAACAAAGTGGTCGTGCATTTGTTTGCCTTTACCTTTGCCTTTGCGTTTTCGGTTTCCTTTTTCTCTTCTATTGTTATTTTCTGTTAAATATGTGAATTTCATTTCAATAAATCAATAAATCGGACCTTCCCGGCACCTCATCCCCGTGTCCCATCTCATCTCCTGCTTGTCCCGGTCGCAGCACTTCAGAGATATTTCCGAGCCATGCACCAGCACTCAAATCTGTACCACAGAAACAGCGACAACGACATCATCGCTACTGCCGATTCATCGCCATCTGGGAGCCAGTCCCCTGACTTGACTCCGCAACAATCTCAACCTCACAGCTCTAATAAATCTGGGACCAACGGCACAAGCTCAAAACGACGCAAAGCTGCCAGAGCATGCCAGCATTGCCAACGGGCTCACCTTACATGCGACGACCGTGAGTGGTTTGCATCTTTTCAATCTCGATCATCAAAATGTTAATAAAATTAGAACAGTTCGTCCGTGTACGAGATGCATCAAGCGAGACCTTGCAGACACCTGTGCGGACGGCTCGAGAAAGAGAGCGAAATACCTACTCGAAGGTGGGGTCTCTGGTGGTAAGTCGATGAGCCGTTGGTGGAGTTCCTGGGATATGTAGCTGAATCCCTTTTGCTCTCCTCCTGGTTCCACAGGCGAAACCCCTGCGGTCACTTCGCCGTCCTTAACAGCAACGCCTGGAAACTCCGCATTGACGACCTTCAGCCAGCTTTTATGTATGCCCTTTTGCCACCCATATGTGTTGACAAGTGTTCTCACGCACCTAATGCCCAGCTGATTCAACCATGGCCCACTCCTCAACCGACCCAGCTTTGCCACCACCGCACACCCTCGAAACGCCGCACTCGCTCCTCCCGCTCCCCGCATTCAACTTTGGCTCCGAAACCATCAACCTCGAATATGCGTTCCTATCCAGCATGCTCAACGCCCCGCACCTGCAGTCCCCGCAGTTCACAGACTTGTCCGCAATCACACCGGAGTTGCAGCACGCCGCCGCCGTCGCTGCGGCCGTCGCGACATCGTCGCCGTCTGCGCTACCGCAGTTGTCGTCGTCCGGTGTTCTCGGATCACATCCCGGGTTTTTGAACCCGGATCCCGTAGCGGTAGCACAGCAGCAGCAGAATTTCAATGGTGCGGCGATGGAGCCGCCGCAACCTCCACCGCCGCGCCTGTCGCGGCCGCAGTCGGCCGGAAGCGGTCTCTCGAAGCGGTCAGGCGTCCTCCACTTTCCTGAAAACACCAGCCCGAGGGAAGTTTACACGGCTGTTGTGAAACCGTATGATTATCGAGAGGGGTTCCACTATCTTGTGAAATACGTCAAAGAGAGGTATGTGCATACAGGGAGCTATGACGTGAGATACTTTATTCACAAAGGTATTATTAGAATGGAGAAGAGGGATATCATGAGAATATGTCGATCACTCGCGGATTTCAGGCCGTCGTTTATGGCTCAGATTTTGAATCTTTCGGAGGAAGATCTGATATTTATGGAGAAAAGCTTCCAGCGTACTCTTCTTGTGAGTAATCAACGGAATTACTTTGTTAGCTATTCGTATCTAATGTTTAATATTTCTAGGAGTTTGACAAGCTTATTGGGTACTCTGGTACGCCCACCGTAGTTTGGCGCCGCACAGGAGAGATCGCCCTCGTCGGAAAAGAGTTTTCCCTCCTTACCGAATGGCGGCGCGACGAACTGCTCACCAAGAAAACCTACATTTACGAGCTGATGGATTCTGCCTCGGCGGTGGACTACTGGGAGAAATTCTCGCTGATCGCGTTCGACAACTCGCAGCAGAGCGTGATGACGAACTGCGTGCTGGTCACGCCGTCGAAGCGCGGTGTGCCGTGCGCAATGTGCTTTACGATCAAGAGGGATATATTCGACGTGCCGCTTGCGATCGTGGGGAACTTCTTGCCGTTGTTTAAGAGCGGCCGAGGCGGTGGGAGTCAGGCGGGTCCTGGGCCAAACGCTTCGGCGCCGGTGGCATCGAGAGGCAGGGAGAAGGAGGAGAGCGGTGGGGAGGAGGATGACGATGAAGGGGAGGAAGAGGGGTCGGATGGGAGGAGCGAATCGTGATGTGAGGAGAGGAACACAGAAACTTGATTGGAATATGTGGTGGGTGTATTCTTGAAAAATCCTCAACTGGTTTGGGTATCGATTGGTGTTTCATGTTATGTTTGAATTACGTTTCCGTTGCTCCAAGTAGACTATCTCTTCTTTTTATTAATTAACTGTTTGTAAGGATCGAATTGTTTTCATGTCGCATCACGAAAAGCATTTACATTTTAACCTTTAAGCTGTCGGACTGTTTTTCTAAGACTTTCGGCGGGTGAGGTGGTCGTATATGACGACTTGGATGTGTTCCTGTGCAGCAATCACTGTCCTAGTTGTATTGTCGCCAGGTTTCTCTTCCTGCATGGCAAATGAAACTTTGCCGCGATGCCACTCACGGTTGTGTCTTTTCAAATACCTTTGGATCGACGTTGATGATCTTCCTGTCCCGCTTATTCTTGAACAAGAGTCCGTTCTCGTTGTCCGCGATGACCTGGAAATTGGGCGTGGAGTTTGATGTGCACGTCTGGGTCTCCCAGTTGTAAAAGCTCATGTCGGACGTCCGGGGCACGAACGGCCGCAGACGCGCAAAGTACGGCTCAAAGTTTTCCGATTTGAGTCTGTGGGCGTAGTCGATGTAGCCCGAGATCTCCTGGTTCTTCGAGTTGAGCGTGCGAATAAACAAGATGGACTAGAGGGGAAGAAAAAATCAATGTTGTGACCAACTTAGTTCGCGTATAAGAATTTTTTACGGTGAGTTTCCCACTTCTGTTCGCTTCCTCCCTCTCCGCGAGCGCCTGTAAGAACGGGTAACCCTGGAGATCCTTCCCCTGCGAGCTGAGGACCTTGACCGCGAGGCGTTTGGAGAGGCGAAAGTTCTCTGCGGCTTTCTTCCGCTGTTCGAATTCCTCGCGCTTGAGAGGCTCGCCTGATCCGCGGTAGCCCAGCTCCACGAGCTGCCGCGCGAGTTCCTTGTCCTGATGAGTACAAAAATTAAAAGCAGGAAGGGATCTCTGGTAGTTTTTGTGTAAATGCCTCGAGGTAGTATAGATCAAGAGGCGTGATCTGGCTGTCGAGGTACTCCTCGTATGTCGAGAACTCTGTGACCGTGCTGTCTCCTGCTCCGTTCGGTATATCTCCCGGCTCTTCAGCCATTCCACAGTCTGTCCGTGATCTGCATGTTGAAGCCACCGCGAGTAATCTTTATAATTTCCACAGCCATAAACTCAATTTCCAATTAATAAAATTAATCATCTGATGGGGTCGGACACGGCATTTCGGGAGCGCTCGAGCTTTTCCTTCGTGGGGTGGTTGTGCTGTTTGGAGCTGGATCGCGTACCTGAATTCCGAGGATCGAAAGGCGGTTGGGCTGCGTATGTTTATAAGGGATGGAGAGAAAGGAACATGCTGTTGGGTATAGATTGATTCGTGGCGTGTTTTCAGATATCTGGAGGTGTGTCGGAGAGTGCAGAAGGTGTGTAATTTGGAGCCGGCGGGGAGTCCTGGCGTGTGGGGATTGGATGATCAACAGTTGCCGTACTTTTGGGGTTCTTCACAGCTCGTTAACGAAGAAAAAGGGTATCATGGATTCGTTTGGCAGGACACAACAGAGCAACGCCAAAAGCGGTCGCGCAAGCGTAAGTTGTTGGATACTTGGACAAAGACTACATGTATTTCGGATGCGTCCAGTCATCAACAAGGTTTGTCTTTCAGCGCAGAAATGATGCCGTATATGATTTATTTATCGACCATACCAGACTGTGCAAAACCAAGGAGGTACATTGGTGATCTCAGGTACACAATCACGTCGCTCATTGAATTGTGCATCGGCCTCATATCCGAGACAGCGAGCCCTCGGTTGGGTCTGGAAGATGATGAATCTCGGCCCGGATGCCGATGAAGAAGCAGCAGCTTCGGATTTGTTCTCACTCCAATGGAATGAATCTTCGTCGTTGTCTCTGGCAGCGACGGTGATGACGAGTGGTGTTAGATTTGTTTATCATGGCGGTAAAATGGCGTACGGCTACAACAATTGTCAAAAGTGTTGATGGGACTCGCTGTCTCGGATATAAAGCCGATTCACAATTCAACCAATGAGGGGCATAATTGAGCACCCCAAGATTAGGTGTTGAAGGGAAATAGCATAAGAGCACCAAAGACTAGGTGTGGAAGGGAAATAGTGTAACTTCTAGGTGTTGAACAGTCTGGTATGGGCGATGCTGCACAGACATTGACGACAAGCTTTTCTGGCCTGCCCCAAACTACAAACTGCGTTGATCTTGATGTACGCCTCTTTGATTACTTCTTCTGACGCTTTCCTGGTGGTGAGGAGATCGAAGATTTGTTCGATTTGTTCTATAGTGGTGGATGAGGGAGGTGGATTCCACCACAAGCGTTCTGCCGGTGAGAATAGAGAGAGAAGATAGAATGAGCACAATTGTAATGATTGATGTGGGGCGTCGAAATAAATCAAGCAGTGAGATACAAGCTCTACGGGGAAGCTGTGCTGCTGTTGTTCAAAAGGAACATTGTCGTTTTCGCAGTTGGCCAAATCGTGAACGCGAGCCAGGGTTCAACAAAAACCTAGCGCCGCATGGACGGCAGGAGGATATACCACACTAATACATCATTGAGCAAAAATTCGAAGACGAGCTCAAGTATACTACCCAGATCCTTCGAAATGATCGTCACTGCCGAGATCTCTACAAACGGCATTGCGGTTAGGGGTGGGAAAAATTGAAATTGGTTGAATCGGAACGCGACAAAGCCGTCGCGCACTGTTCAGTCGGGGGCTCGATCGAGGCGACATTTGGTCGGTGCTGACGGAATGCACTCCGTGGTACGGAAGCGCAGTCTTTGCCCACGTAGGCGCCAAATCGGATGATATGATGGGGTACATCTCCGTGTCCACGTACGACGACACCAAGGACGGCTGGCTCTCGCAGAACGGGTATGTAAACTTTTACACCAACTCGGCTCTCCGGAAAGGGATCGTGATCTGCCGAGTTTCTGACACGTATTTTTTTGGGAGATCACAGATTTCGGCATGCTGGACGAAGCGAAATTCGGAGGACTATCACACCTGGAGAACGACGACGAGCACGGCGCTTCCAGCCGAAGTTGGTATACTCTCATAGGCCGTTAAATGGATTACATTAGTTTGTTCGTAGAGAATGGGAAGGACACTTGGTTTACTGACAAGGGCTCAGAAACTGCGTTTTGATAATTGAAAGCAAAAGACGATAGTGTTCCCGCAGACCTTCCCGCCCTACTTCATAAACACCGCTGGATATTCTCTGGCACGAACCATGCAAGTAACCGTCATCAGATTCCGGTCCCCTCTCGTCTTGATCCGAAAACTCATCCTAGTCCGCATACCAATGTCCTTCATCTGTAATGGATAAGTTCTCTGAAAAATCGAAGAAATAAACCAGTGGCATACTCACCATTCGAGTCCTCTTCTTCCTCGCCAACCCCCGAATCCGATTCGTCCGACATGAATGTCAAACCCTCCAACCATCCTTCAGCAATATTAATTCTGGTCAAATCAAATTTGTATAATAACCCTTAACCCTACCGCGTCCCAGCCTCAGCCCTCGGATCTCACTTGGCCAGAATCACATCAGAATCACAATCACAACCGACTTGCCTTGACTTGCTGATTGATGGCTGCACCATCACACCATGAAGTCGATCATGTACTGCTCGCTTCGCATGCCTCAACCAATCCGACTCTAGACTCTCGTTCCTCACACCTCAGGAGACGGCGTCGTTCTCCGCGCTCTTCCGCGTATCTCGTCAACACTGAACTCGATAAGATGGACCACGATCCCATTGCTATTGTTGAACGATTCAAATTGTCGCCTACCAGTGCCAGAGCGAAGCGGAGGAGGAGAAGGGAAGCTGCGCGAACGGTGGAGGCGAACCTATCAGTTGCTGATATGTCTTCAGTTGACAAGCGGAACGAGACCGTCGAAGGTGAAACAGTAACACTTGAGAAAGAGAATAAGGATGCAAATGTGATGGACGAGGTATCTCCTGCTGAATGTAATTGGCAGAGAGCCACTACTTTCAACGGCGCTTGTGCGATGGAACTGGAGGACGAATGCGCACTAGGCATTTGTGACACCAACGTACAGCTCTATAATTCAGGCACAAACACTGCATCCATCGACTACTTTGCGCTGTCGTCATCGGAGATACAAGCGCTGACTGTTGATGCGATAATGGTGAATGCTGCTGCAGATGATAATGACGCTCTCATTGTCGTAGATGGATCTTCTCTCTTATCGACACGGCTCATGAACTGCAGCTTTGAAGGGACAGAGTCTAGGCAACTATCGCTGATGGAAAATGGGCTCATCTCGACTGGTGCTTGCACGAGCTGCAACTATGAAAGAACAGAGTCTGGAGAACTACTTTTGATGATGGAGAACGGGCTCTTGTCGTCCCAGAACACAGATGTGCAAGCAGAGTCTGTAGTTTCAATGGAAAAAGGTCTCATGTCGCCTATTGGTGATACGGATGTTCCTGCTCTAATTTCATCTCGACATGTGAACTGCTCAAAGTCTGGGGGAATGCTCTCGATGATGGAGAGCGGTTTCTTGTCGACTGACGATGATACTGACTCGGCAGCGTCGTACAGCTCGACGTCTACTCTTATGACAGCCTGCTTGACGGACTCCGGCCACGTCTCGCCCATCAAAGGGGTGTACTCGGACAACACAACCTTGTTGCGCTCGGACCTCAGTGCACCGTTCTTGCCTTGTGATGCTAGTTCCATCACATTGGTTGATGCATCCTGCGACCCATGTTTTAGCACCTTTGAGTCCGTCACCATTCTAGAAAACGTTGCTGAACAAGCTGACACCTTGAACTCCTCTGCCACCACCACCTCGCCTGAATCTGAATCAACAACTGCGCCCAAAACCCCACAACAGCTTCAACCCTACGAATTCGATCCGTACGCATTCATCCGAACCCTCCCTTGCATCGACGACCTCCCCTCCCGAACCCGCCCTTTTGCTCTCCCACGCAAAACCCGGCACTCCAAAAAGATCACTCTCGTCCTCGATCTCGACGAGACCCTCGTGCACTGCAACACGAACGTGCGGCCCGACCGCGCCAGTAGCTTCATCACGAGCTCGCCACCGCCAGCGCAGGGAACCGCGAACCGTCGCCGAACGATGAGGAAGGAAGAAGGACCGCTGGGGATGGATCTGGACGACGGGCTGCAGTTCAATGTCGAGGTGGAAGGGGTGACGTACCATGTGAACGGAAAGCTGCGGCCGCATTGGAAGAGCTTTTTGAGGAGGGTGTCGGAGATGTTCGAGGTTGTTGTTTTCACGGCGAGCCAGAAGGTCTATGCGGACCAGCTATTGAATCTGCTTGACCCTCAACACAAATGGATCAAGTGAGTGCGGTGGATCGGAGAATGGTTTTGAAATGTAGTGCTGATTTTTGTTCAAAGGTACCGGCTCTATCGCGAATCGTGCATCCTGGTCAACGGGAACTACCTTAAGGACCTGACGATCTTGGGCCGCGATATGACAAAGGTTATCATTGTAGACAACTCGCCACAGGCCTTTGGGTACCAGGTATCAAATGGGATTCCCATCACGTCGTTCTACGACAGTCAGGTGAGTCGAATATACACAGAATGGACGTCATTTGCTCATTTGCTGCACTTTAGACCGATGGGGAGCTCCTCAGTGTCTTGAATTTCTTGGAAGGGATCGCGAATGTAGACGACGTTCGGCCGCATATAGACTGTGCGTACGGGTTGAAATCGCTCATCTGGCCGGATTCTGTCGCTACCGCCTTATAAGGATTGCCCCTGTTCCCTTTTTACACCTAGATGATTTGATGATAGGACGCGCAACATATTTCTTTTTAGACATGACAGCTTCAACACTCACGAAAAAAAGTGCCACTGGACTCAGAGAATTTGCATTTCCTTCTCTCATATCATTTTCCTCCCGCACCTTTCATCCTTACACTTTTTTCTTTTCAGTTCCACCCTTCCATCCGACTTTGAGCTTCATGCTTCATCACAGAAATTATTTTCTCGTCCCTTCAGCTTGTTGATCTATATCCCATCTTCACCTTGCTTCTTTTTATTATTGTCTGTTTCTTCGAGACTGTTTCTGTGGGCATTGTTTGTATCAGAGTTAACCGAGGGAGATGATGAGTGATTCACTTTTTCTGCCCATTTTTGTTTTAGGTTTTCTAAGTTTAGTTCTCTGTATTTTGAAACTATCCAATTTTCGTCTTTTTCTGTACCATTTATTTCAGCAGTCTCGGGTGACTTACTTCGAATTAGGAATGGGGGATTATTATTGTTCATAACTTTCTCCAGTGGTGATGGTATTTCGCCGATGTACAGTTTTGATTGACCTTGTCTCGGGACTTTGTACTTACTCTTTTGACTTTTCCTCTTCCTTGGCTCTTTTCCTTTGATCCTTTCATTTCTTCCTCCAACCCCCCATTTTTATTTTTTTGTTGTTATCATCGTGCTTTAATAAACTTGATATGGAAACTACGCGTTTCCCAATGGGAGGGAATCGCGTGCCACTGTTGATCATCGAAAGGGCTCTCATCCTGTTGTCGTTGCTGTTCCTTACGTTCAGTGCATGGGAAGCAGTTCAAGCACCACCAGAGGCAGAATCCGGATCTATACGTCTGAACGATCATGTCACTCCCCGAGTTATCCTGCCCAAGGTAGTGACGGGGCGGATCCTCTCACCGCACGCGAGCAGCCCGCAAAAATCCTCGCCCTACGCGTACGCAACCCTCTGCGTCGGAAATTCAGCCGTGATGGGCGCCTCCGTGCTCTTCCACTCTCTCCGCAAAGCCGGCTCGACGCAAGGCGACTTTGTCGCGCTAACCTATAACGTCTCCATCCCGACCCTCCGGTTCCTGCACCAAATGAACGTGCGCACGTACAAGATCACCCCACTCCAGGTTCGCTTCCACTACCTCTCCCCGAAGCGCGAGTCAACGTCCCTACGCGACGGGATCCTGTGGTCCAAGCTCCGCGTCTGGCAGCTCGAAGACTACGACAAAGTCGTCATGATGGATTCAGATATGATCGCACTCCAAAGCATTGACGAATTGTTTCGCATGCCCGAGTTTGCCGGCGCGCCGACGGTCGATGCGCAGAAGGAGAAGATCCAGTTCTGGAAAACGGGGGAGTACGGCTTGCGCTTTGGGAACACGGTGCAGAGGAGCGTTGCAGAGTTTCCGAGGCTCGTGACGGGTTGGTCGGGTCTGAACAGCGGGATCACGGTCCTTGTGCCGTCGAACGCGACATTTGGGGAGCTCTTGAACGAGCTGGAGATTATACCCAATAGACCGTGCTGTCCGTCGCAGGAGTTTCTGTATCATTTCTTTGAGTCGAGAAAGAGGTTTTACAGGTTACCGCAAACGTATAATGGACGGTTGTTTGGGGACGGGGATTCGGTGGCCCATGCCGTGACTAAGGTGTTCCATTTTGTGGGGGAGAAGCCGTGGAAGAGGGAGGATGGGACAAAGTTGAACACTCTGTGGTGGAAGTACAAGCGCGAGGTTGATGCTTTGACGGATTGAGGTTTGGGTAATGCTCATAATTATGCTGTTGTATTTTGTAAATGGTAATTAATTGAGGCTGCTGAACATGAAATGCCCTCATGGTCACTCCAGTTCTCGTTCCAACCCGATCACGTCTGCCTGGTGACTGGGTTCTGGCTGCTGTTGCAGCTCACTTAGATGCAATCTCTCTGTGCAACCTTTGATCCGATTGAAAAGCTTGAAGCTAGGTGGATACAAGGAGTAGCCACATGCATATGGTTTTGTCATCCCAGGAGGGTGTTAGGAAGCCTAATGTAGGAACATGTTTTGTTTACATAGGCATTTTTGCTGATTGAATTTGTATTTAGTAGTTTTTGTATAAATCTGCTGATCATATAACAAAATGCAGTAATTTTTTCGTATATAGGAAGTATGCCCAATTGTCTACCTATGATAACTTAATACGTATGCTTACTTATATGCCTACATATACGCCTACTCATATGCCTACATATATGCCTATGCAGATGCATACTCATATGCCTTCATGATGTTTCTGTTCAACTTGGAGATTCACAAATCTCTCGCGAACGTCCATGTGTTTAGTCCGTTTGTTGTTGAACAGATTGTTTGCGATAGACTCGGTGGATTGATTGTCTTGCCATAAACGGAGCGGATTGAACGACGTAATTCCGATACCTGTCATAAGATTTTTCATCCACTTCATCTCACGCGATAGTTCGTTCAGCGCATACAGTTCGGCTTCCGACGACGAGGCTGCAATAGTCTGTTGTCGAATCGACTGCCAACTGATTGCCGCATTAGCGAACATTACCACGTAACCGGTTCGTGAGTATCTATCTGCATCGCCCGCCCAGTCTGCATCGGCATAACCTTGTGGGTTGTTAGCCGAATCAAACGTGTAGAGACCATCGGGTCTCAGCATCGGAGACGTGATACCAGTCCGTGTATAGTGTAAACCGTAATCCCAAGTACCGAGTAAATATCGTTGTAATCGATAGAGAGCCTTTGATTCTGACTGTCGAGGATCAATCTGATGTTGTGCCAAAATATTGACTGCGTATGAAATATCTGGTCGTGTCTTAGTTTACGTACAATGCATTGCTAAGGAAATATCCTTCCGTTGTCTGCAATAACTCCATTTTCAGAATCCATTTCGCCTTCGAAGTACTGCCTACTGTGAACGAAGTTTCCAAATCGGTCTGAAACCGATGATATGCGTTTGGATCTGTGGAAAAATGTAGTATATCATCGACATGAACGGTAGTGTGTTCGCGGGTATTATTTGTTGGATTGTATCGCCAGAAATGACAGATGTCTGCAATATTCCTCACGAAACCAACACTGAGATATTGTTTCCAAAGAGTTTTGTACCATTCTCGAGCTGCCTGGTGTATAACGTACAGACTTTTGATAAGTCTGCAGACGATGGGTCGATTCCGGAAATCTACTTGTCCGAAACCATGAGGGAGTTCGACGTAGTTCTCTTCTTCCAGTATCGCCTTGAGATATGCACCCTTGATATCAAACTGGAATATGATCATGCCGACTAATGCTGCTAATGCAATCAGAAAACGGATCGTGGACGTTTTCGTAACTGGAGAATAGGTTTCATCGAAATCCAATCCTTCAATCTGTGAAAATCCTCGTACGACCCAACGTGCTTTGAATCGAGTAATATTGCCATGTTCGTCAAGCTTATATGTGAAAACCCATTTGCCCGATAATAAATTCCGTCCATCAGGTAAAAACGTTTCGGCCCAAGTATTGTTGCCGACTAGTTGTGTGACTTCCTCCTTCATCGCCGCTAACCAGAATGGAGCCTCATCGGATCGTGATAAAGCCTCACGAAGAGTCTTTGGTGCGGTCCGTATATTTCCATTCGCAATTGGTTGTGTTGGATATGAGGAATCGGCCTTCAGGGTCCAATCGATATTGGGAACGGATCGGGTAAACAAGGAATTTTGTTTCCTTTTGGTGTTCGACAAATTTGCACTTGCTTGACGTTTTCGGTTTCTTGCTGCATACACTTCGTCGACATCTTCCCAATGAATTGAACATCACTTTCGAGTTGTGTATCATATTCCTCTACAGGAGATACACAAGACAAATTCGGAGATTCTTCAGTAATGGATTGTGGAGTCGATAAATCAGCATTTGGATCGTAATCAGCATCGTCTGGGTCATCATCGTCTAGTCCATGTAAATGTTCAACAATGCATGTCACCGGCTTCTTCAAAGCGGTAATATATGTTAAGTATTTCGATTGATGGACTTGGCCAATCCAGTCATTGATAGTACAAAAACACAAACGCCCGATATACAGAAATGTCACTCTTCACTGAGCAACATTTCTAACTATTGAACTAAAGCATATAGATGATGATCTATTACGAGTTTGGATACCTCCGGTTATTTCTTCATGGGTTATATTTATTGCAGCCATAGGTATAGTAAACTGTCATTACTTTTCTATCATCCACTTGTAGAAGTGAAGCCCGGATCAGATCACAGCAAAGGTTTACATATGATTAACGCGTTCGTGGGAATCATGTGTGAGAACAATCCTGTTGAGGAGAGCTAGATCTCACGCACAGCTTAGCATGATTATGCTTCGCTACGCCTGTGAGAAGAAGAGTCAAACCTTATCGCTTCGATCCAGATCTTCCGGAAGGAAAAGCCAAAACGACAGTACACTTATTTAAGGAGCCTGTGGCGATACACACAAGGAGCATTCTCTTGCGCTAGTACTTGTGACTCGCAATCTTCTTTATTCATCTCTTAGAAACATTAACCCGTGAATTAGCAACACACACAACCTGAGGATCCAGACCACAGCTTTGTTCAACACAATAGTTACGAATCGTTGCTTAACACATTTCTTCGGACAACAACGACAAGATGGGTTCAGGATCGAATGACGCCACATCTTCGCGGCCGAAGCCATTCACCGGTAAAACGCTGCAGGATTTCGATCTGTACATGGAACAAGTGCAGACTTACGCAAACTTACGTGGCGGCGCTGGCACTATGCTTCTCCAAGAACCAATGGCTCTTCCTGATAGTCCGAATTACGAGGCGGAAGGAAATCGCCCACAGCGTCCGATAGTCATCGCCGGAGCTGCTGGCGGAGCTGCTAACGAAGCACGAGCACAATGGGAAGCAGAACTACGTGAACATTTGGCGATCGTCACACACAACAGTCACTTACGTACGCAATATCGTGCTGAGATGCAAGATTACCGTGCACAACAAGCGGACAATAACGTCGCAGTTGGAATTCTATGCGAATGTTTCCCAAAACGCGACATGAATCGAGTCAGAGCTTATGCGTCAGCAAAAGGCAAAGTCGATGGACTTCGCCGAATTTTCAGTGCTGGCGGTACAAGCTCCGATCGAATCGTCTATGTGGGAGCAACGGCTGGTAGATCTGAAATGTACGAACGGTCAGTCGGCAGAAAGCGTTCAGCAGTTTGTGACCGACCTCACTGAGTTATTCGAACTCAAACTGAACTCTTTACCGGACGAACTCGTAATCAAGGATCTACTAAACCGGTTAGTCGCAAAAATCACGATGCAGACAATTGAACTACGGACCCTCGTACCTTTTCTCGGAAAAATGATCACTTCTGCGTATGCCGAATGGGAACCTGGCGTTAATACAAGATCCAATTGATGCTGCAAATCCGAATGCTCCGCGACCATTCCACCAAAAGCCAACGCATTACTTCGAAACAGTGTCAAATATCTTGACCGACCTCAACCAATTGGTCCAACTCAACGTCACCATGGATGCCGGTGGGCCGAATGGGACAAAGAAGGCCATGAAGGCAAAGGCGAAGAAAGCGAAGGCGAAAGCGAAAGCCAAGGTTGCGAAGTCGGAGGATATTTGTACCTTGCATCCGAACTCATCTCACACCAATGCTCAATGCCGTAAGCAGGGTGCCTCGGGTGGCTCAGGCAGTAGCGGTGGGAGTAGCAGTTCCACTCGGACCAGGCAGTCGCAGGACTCCAGGTCGTCCACATCTTCTTCTGCAAAGAAGACAGATCTCACATGCAATTTCTGTGGCAAACGAGGACACAAGCAGTCGGCGTGTAAACGCTATCTCACTGCAAAGAGTCTTTGTTTAGACACGGATTTTCGTGCATTCATTGCCAGCCGTGGCGATGCAGGTGATGATTCGTCGGAGGACGAATCTACCGCCAAACCGGTGTTGACCAAGAAGGTAATCTTTGACCTTACCCAACCTACTTCTGTTGATAAAGATGCTGACACATACATCGGAAATATGTTTTCGATAGTGAACGCACACTCGGCACAGAAGGTTGTCCGTGTACATGTTCAAGCAAAGGATCGTGTGGGTTTGCTTGATACAGGCGCAACTGTTTGGATGACACCTAATCGTCATGCCTTTAGTTCGCTGACGTATACGAATGACGAGGACGTGGTGGAACTAGCGGATAGTCATACAATTCCAGTTTGTGGTTTTGGAGATGTATCTGTAGTTTTACCCAATGGGCGAATTAAGATAATACACAACGCACTTTATGTTCCTGATCTCGAAGACACACTTGCATCAGTGTGTAGTATCATTGGAGACTCCGGGGACATTGTGAGTTTCACCAAAGACAAGGTTATCCTCACGCATGGTGATACGGATGAACACGTTATTATTGGGCGACGGGAAAGAGATTTGTACTATCTCTATGCTGATGTTAGTACCGTCGGAACTCACCAACCGCGGCATGTGATTGCTCAACGAGCTAAAGCAGTAGCGGTATCCGCAGAAGGTCTCGATCAGTCGATGGACTTTACGTCCGGTGTACGATCTTCTCACGCGATGGGTCTCGATGTAATGTCAGACAACAACATTCGTCAAACGAACGATGATGAATGTCAACGAGCATCTCAAGATACAGTTGGAGTGAGCACCAACTTATCGCCAGTGACAGTACACGAACTTGCAAAGTTACACCAGCAGTTTGGTCACATCCACTTACGGACAATCTTTCGAACGGCAGAGAAGCTCAACATCAAAATGCCCAAGGTTGAACCGGATGCATTCAATCTTGTCAACAAATCAATTATGCAGAATTGTTTGGTCTGTAGTCGCACGAAGCTGAAGCAGAAGCCGATTTATTCTACAATAAGTCGAGCTCCGAGGAAACTTTTCCGTCTGTTTTCCGATGTCGTACGTTTAATCTACGACGGACAGAAGAAGAGATATTGGCAGATCATTGTCGACGAACAACCTCGTTTCATCACAATCTACTTCCTGAATCGAAAGAGTGATGCGGTGGATAGTATGATTCGACATATCGCTGATGTGGAAAATCGCAATCACCCATTACACGTTGCTGAACTACGTTCCGATTCAGGAGAATTGATTACTAAACGGTTGATCCAATGGTGCAATACCAAGATTCCTCGCATCCGCGTCCACCCAGCTCCTCCGTCAGTAAAGGAACTCGATGGTCTATCAGAGCGGAATATACAATCGATCAAGTATATGTCGGACGCGATGCTGCTACAAGCTGGACTACCACGAACACTTCAATTCGTGCAACTCTCCATCCTATACGCTGCGGTCGTCAAGAACGCTACTTTCCATTCAGCTGTGAATGCGATTCCGTACTGTGCTTACCTTGACAAGCGGATAGATTTGGCAACTATCCACGCCTTTGGAACACTCGTTAGTTTGTGGATCTCACACGAACAAAGGTTGGCGCGCAGAATCCGAGACAAGTCTGAACTAGGTCTGTTTCTCGGATACAAGGGTGAAGACCTGAAGATCGTCATAGCACTCAATTTTCGGACAAACACAATAGGCGAATACTTCCATGTTACGTTCCACGAGGGAGTTTTTGTTGGTTATAATCCTACCCGACAGTTACTCGACGATCTTACGGTACAATATCCACTGAAGGCCGGGACATATTTCGATGTTGATCAAATACCAACCGGGGATCAGGGGGTGCAAGAGACGACTGTTGAGTTTGTCTCAGACAATTTCCCGATTTCTACCGTTGCAGACGAAGAAATCGATGAGGATATAAACGACGACCCCATATATTACCGCTTAGAAGAAGCCGGTGACATGCATGTTGTTGAACATTTACATGGACTAGACGATGATGACCCAGACGATGCTGATTATGATCCAAATGCTGATTTATCGACTCCACAATCCATTACTGAAGAATCTCCGAATTTGTCTTCTGTATCTCCTGTAGAGGAATATGATGCACAACTCGAAAGTGATCTTCAATTCATTGGAGAAGATGTCGACGAAGCGTATGCAGCAAGAAAACGAAAACGTCAAGCAAGTGCAAATTTGTCGAACGCCAAAAGGAAACAAAATTCCTTATTTACCCGGTCCGTTCCTAATATCGATTGGACCCTGAAGGCCGATTCCTCATATCCAACACAACCAATTGCGAATGGAAATATACGGACTGCACCAAAGACTCTTCGTGAGGCTTTATCACGATCCGATGAGGCTCCATTCTGGTTAGCGGCGATGAAGGAGGAAGTTACACAACTAGTCGGCAACAATACTTGGGCCTGAAACGTTTTTACCTGATGGACGGAATTTATTATCGGGCAAATGGGTTTTCACATATAAGCTTGACGAACATGGCAATATTACTCGATTCAAAGCACGTTGGGTCGTACGAGGATTTTCACAGATTGAAGGATTGGATTTCGATGAAACCTATTCTCCAGTTACGAAAACGTCCACGATCCGTTTTCTGATTGCATTAGCAGCATTAGTCGGCATGATCATATTCCAGTTTGATATCAAGGGTGCATATCTCAATGCGATACTGGAAGAAGAGAACTACGTCGAACTCCCTCATGGTTTCGGACGAGTAGATTTCCGGAATCGACCCATCGTCTGCAGACTTATCAAAAGTCTGTACGGTCTACACCAGGCAGCTCGAGAATGGTACAAAACTCTTTGGAAACAATATCTCAGTGTTGGTTTCGTGCGGAATATTGCAGACATCTGTCATTTCTGGCGATACAATCCAACAAATAATACCCGCGAACACACTACCGTTCATGTCGATGATATACTACATTTTTCCACAGATCCAAACGCATATCATCGGTTTCAGACCGATTTGGAAACTTCGTTCACAGTAGGCAGTACTTCGAAGGCGAAATGGATTCTGAAAATGGAGTTATTGCAGACAACGGAAGGATATTTCCTTAGCAATGCATTGTACGTAAAGAAGATTCTCGAAGAAGCGAATTTATGGGGTACCAACTGTTAAGTATTTCGATTGATGGACTTGGCCAATCCAGTCATTGATAGTACAAAAACACAAACGCCCGATATACAGAAATGTCACTCTTCACTGAGCAACATTTCTAACTATTGAACTAAAGCATATAGATGATGATCTATTACGAGTTTGGATACCTCCGGTTATTTCTTCATGGGTTATATTTATTGCGGCCATAGGTATAGTAAACTGTCATTACTTTTCTATCATCCACTTGTAGAAGTGAAGCCCGGATCAGATCACAGCAAAGGTTTACATATGATTAACGCGTTCGTGGGAATCATGTGTGAGAACAATCCTGTTGAGGAGAGCTAGATCTCACGCACAGCTTAGCATGATTATGCTTTGCTACGCCTGTGAGAAGAAGAGTCAAACCTTATTGCTTCGATCCAGATCTTCCGGAAGGAAAAGCCAAAACGACAGTACACTTATTTAAGGAGCCTGTGGCGATACACACAAGGAGCATTCTCTTGCGCTAGTACTTGTGACTCGCAATCTTCTTTATTCATCTCTTAGAAACATTAACCCGTGAATTAGCAACACACACAACCTGAGGATCCAGACCACAGCTTTGTTCAACACAATAGTTACGAATCGTTGCTTAACACATTTCTTCGGACAACAACGACAAGATGGGTTCAGGATCGAATGACGCCACATCTTCGCGGCCGAAGCCATTCACCGGTAAAACGCTGCAGGATTTCGATCTGTACATGGAACAAGTGCAGACTTACGCAAACTTACGTGGCGGCGCTGGCACTATGCTTCTCCAAGAACCAATGGCTCTTCCTGATAATCCGAATTACGAGGCGGAAGGAAATCGCCCACAGCGTCCGATAGTCATCGCCGGAGCTGCTGGCGGAGCTGCTAACGAAGCACGAGCACAATGGGAAGCAGAACTACGTGAACATTTGGCGATCGTCACACACAACAGTCACTTACGTACGCAATATCGTGCTGAGATGCAAGATTACCGTGCACAACAAGCGGACAATAACGTCGCAGTTGGAATTCTATGCGAATGTTTCCCAAAACGCGACATGAATCGAGTCAGAGCTTATGCGTCAGCAAAAGGCAAAGTCGATGGACTTCGCCGAATTTTCAGTGCTGGCGGACAAGCTCCGATCGAATCGTCTATGTGGGAGCAACGGCTGGTAGATCTGAAATGTACGAACGGTCAGTCGGCAGAAAGCGTTCAGCAGTTTGTGACCGACCTCACTGAGTTATTCGAACTCAAACTGAACTCTTTACCGGACGAACTCGTAATCAAGGATCTACTAAACCGGTTAGTCGCAAAAATCACGATGCAGACAATTGAACTACGGACCCTCGTACCTTTTCTCGGAAAAATGATCACTTCTGCGTATGCCGAATGGGAACCGGCGTTAATACAAGATCCAATTGATGCTGCAAATCCGAATGCTCCGCGACCATTCCACCAAAAGCCAACGCATTACTTCGAAACAGTGTCAAATATCTTGACCGACCTCAACCAATTGGTCCAACTCAACGTCACCATGGATGCCGGTGGGCCGAATGGGACAAAGAAGGCCATGAAGGCAAAGGCGAAGAAAGCGAAGGCGAAAGCGAAAGCCAAGGTTGCGAAGTCGGAGGATATTTGTACCTTGCATCCGAACTCATCTCACACCAATGCTCAATGCCGTAAGCAGGGTGCCTCGGGTGGCTCAGGCAGTAGCGGTGGGAGTAGCAGTTCCACTCGGACCAGGCAGTCGCAGGACTCCAGGTCATCCACATCTTCTTCTGCAAAGAAGACAGATCTCACATGCAATTCTGTGGCAAACGAGGACACAAGCAGTCGGCGTGTAAACGCTATCTCACTGCAAAGAGTCTTTGTTTAGACACGGATTTTCGTGCATTCATTGCCAGCCGTGGCGATGCAGGTGATGATTCGTCGGAGGACGAATCTACCGCCAAACCGGTGTTGACCAAGAAGGTAATCTTTGACCTTACCCAACCTACTTCTGTTGATAAAGATGCTGACACATACATCGGAAATATGTTTTCGATAGTGAACGCACACTCGGCACAGAAGGTTGTCCGTGTACATGTTCAAGCAAAGGATCGTGTGGGTTTGCTTGATACAGGCGCAACTGTTTGGATGACACCTAATCGTCATGCCTTTAGTTCGCTGACGTATACGAATGACGAGGACGTGGTGGAACTAGCGGATAGTCATACAATTCCAGTTTGTGGTTTTGGAGATGTATCTGTAGTTTTACCCAATGGGCGAATTAAGATAATACACAACGCACTTATGTTCCTGATCTCGAAGACACACTTGCATCAGTGTGTAGTATCATTGGAGACTCCGGGGACATTGTGAGTTTCACCAAAGACAAGGTTATCCTCACGCATGGTGATACGGATGAACACGTTATTATTGGGCGACGGGAAAGAGATTTGTACTATCTCTATGCTGATGTTAGTACCGTCGGAACTCACCAACCGCGGCATGTGATTGCTCAACGAGCTAAAGCAGTAGCGGTATCCGCAGAAGGTCTCGATCAGTCGATGGACTTTACGTCCGGTGTACGATCTTCTCACGCGATGGGTCTCGATGTAATGTCAGACAACAACATTCGTCAAACGAACGATGATGAATGTCAACGAGCATCTCAAGATACAGTTGGAGTGAGCACCAACTTATCGCAGTGACAGTACACGAACTTGCAAAGTTACACCAGCAGTTTGGTCACATCCACTTACGGACAATCTTTCGAACGGCAGAGAAGCTCAACATCAAAATGCCCAAGGTTGAACCGGATGCATTCAATCTTGTCAACAAATCAATTATGCAGAATTGTTTGGTCTGTAGTCGCACGAAGCTGAAGCAGAAGCCGATTATTCTACAATAAGTCGAGCTCCGAGGAAACTTTTCCGTCTGTTTTCCGATGTCGTACGTTTAATCTACGACGGACAGAAGAAGAGATATTGGCAGATCATGTCGACGAACAACCTCGTTTCATCACAATCTACTTCCTGAATCGAAAGAGTGATGCGGTGGATAGTATGTCGACATATCGCTGATGTGGAAAATCGCAATCACCCATTACACGTTGCTGAACTACGTTCCGATTCAGGAGAATTGATTACTAAACGGTTGATCAATAATGGTGCAATACCAAGATTCCTCGCATCGCGTCCACCCAGCTCCTCGTTCAGTAAAGGAACTCGATGGTCTATCAGCGCGGAATTACAATCGATCAAGTATGTCGGACGCGATGCTGCTACAAGCTGGACTACCACGAAACACTT